>CM029386.1:11262421-11362402 GCA_017165825.1 Hepsetus odoe
AGTGGAATCAACCAACCATGTTTTAATTTGGAATATTTGGGACCATTTTTGTGAAAATCCCACTTTTCCTTCTGAAAATCCAGCATATGGCATTAACTGTTAGCATAAGTTGTCTTCTAACCAGGGAGTGGCAGCTCTAAGTCAGAGCTCTTCTGAAATATTCCCAGTAAAATTGCAAAATACAAGGTAAATTATATGTTAAAAAGTCTGTTATAAGCCTTATAATCAAACACTGAATAGTTTTGTCAAGCTGCAGATGCCTTTGTTTTATCTAGAACAGCCAAAATAGACAATTTTCAATGCTCTTAGCTTGGCACTAACATATAAATACATCCTCCTAAAGTCAAATAGAAATCCTTGTTTTTGTGTTTTGACATTTTTGGCCCAAACTAAAGGCTAGTTGTAAAAGTCATCTCTTGTCACTGAGAATTAAAAGTGATTCTTTTAAAAATACAACATTCTTGTCCGTTTCCATTCCAGAAATATGACGTCTGTTATGACAGCTATGATACGCTTTTAGAAATAAAAAGGCCAAAGGGTTATTTTTTTTTTAGCAGCGCCACAAATAAGATCAGCATCCTCAATGGCATTTTGATGGACTGTCCTGTGAAGACCCCTTTTTGTAAGTAAAGTTTACAAATGTGAAAAAGGTTTCATACTAGAAGTGTAATGATGCAGATTTTTTGCTGCATTTATCAATGTCCAATTAGCAAATTAAAAGTGCACAGTTTGTGTGCATAGCATAAGTCATATGCCATTCGCTCACTCCTTTTACTTATTCATACACTGTATCTAGAACCCTAGTTTTGGTCAGTGACAATTGTTTCTACTACATCTTTCTTCCCCCAGGACTAAGTCAAGAACCACTATGGAAACATTATTTTTAAAAGTGCTTTTAAGGTTCTGCTAGAAGGTCTTTATTTCAGTGCACATTTGGAGGGCATGACTTTTTAAAGCCTGCTTTTCAATTTACACAAGCGTAATGTCTATACAAAGGTTTAATGCTTTCTGTACACAAGCATACTTCACATCCACTTGGCAGACTAGCTCTGACTAAAAGAACCGTGCTCTGCAGCTGGAGTTACATTCATAGGCTAGCCCATTTTTTTCTTCTTCAATCTAGAACACTTCAAATGTAATCAAAAGACCTGTGCCACTATGGTGTGAAACCATTCTTCATAAACACAAGCTGGGTGTGGAATTTACCCCAGTCTCATTACAAGAATGGCTGGTACAACACTATATATGTTTCAAGAGTACTGTACAATCAATAGAGTCCAGTCAAACGTTGCAGCGTGGATATCTGATGCCATGGGCTCTAATGGTATGGCTTCTCGTTCTTTCAGAATGATTACTCTCTACTACAGGTCTCACACAGCAAAACCCTCTTAGCACCTATTGCACATTCATTTTTCACTCCTAGTGTACAAAACAAATTGATTTGTAACCAACTGTGTTAACTGCTATCATTTACGAGAAATCCCATACTAGGTTACCTTTATGTGGGTGTTGATGGTAGCTGTTTTTAAATTATTATGGAGACCTTGCTACATACGCTCCTTGTTGGGCTTTTTATTCTCTGCTTTACTTAAAATGACTTTTATTGGTCCTTGGAAGCTGCACCATCTGCCTTTGCTGCCACTATAAACTACTGGGGAGAAATTTAGCTTCAGTAAGCATCTCATAGAAAAGTCCCAGACACCCAAAAAGCATTCCAGTCAGGTCAAACATAACATTTTTCGCGGTGTGAGACTTGTTTTGTATGTTGATCAGTTTTTCCCCTTTGAGTTTCTCATGGACAGATGGGACTGTCCTTCGTTTCTCTCTTTGTTAAACAGCAGAGCTTCATTTATGGTTAAATTATTCCCTATTTGAAGAAGATAAACTGCCAAAACATACACAAATCATCCCTATTATTATGAAAACTGTCACAGCCCACTGGCCATGGCCACGGTCCTGTTCTCCAGATTACTGAACCGGGAAATCCTCACTACCAATCAGTACCACCAATCAGCACAAACCGTCACACCTGGGCAACCAGGTATTTAAGGACTACCACGCCGACCCCGTATTGTTCTTTGTTAAGAGCGCTGCCTTTTCTGTTTTGTTTTGTATTAGATAATAAACTATCAGACAGTTTTGCCACTCACTTACGCGTCTGACAATATCCTTTCCCGCAAACAAAGATGACAAACTGCAACGCTGGGGTGGTGTTGGTAGGACGTAAACGCGGAGCCAGGGATCTTTGACTTGACTTTATTTAACATAAATACACCCACACGTGTGTGAATAACACCAGGAATGACTGACGCTCTGCTCTGACTCATTGGGACCTTTAAACCCTTCTCCAATGAAAAACCCCTGTCGTCCTTAATGAGATGGCAGGTGTGTCCAGTCAGAGCAGAGCGCCGCCTACTGTGACAAAAAGAGCTAAATTAACCCCCTATTTGTTGTAAAAAAGAAAGTAAAAGTAACCTCCTTGATCTCACAACCTGAGGTCAAATTAAGTAAGTTCAAAAATGACAGCACAAAAATTTAAAAGCTTAAATTACACCTTAATCTTGTTTAAAAAAGTATTTTCATTACCATGTGAGTTTCGTTTTGGCTGTAGTCATTCAAACATTACTACAACGCTCTTTTTCAGCTTGCAGTCGAATTAGGTTCATCGCGGCTACAAATAAAAAGCCTTTTATTATGAAAACCTATTCAGTCTGATAGACAGGATGAAGCAAAGCTGTTGATTCAGAAGTTTTTAAAAGTTACAGAATACATTCCTTTAAGACATGCTAGCCTTTCAACTGCTTCAAGCTAGCATTCCAGCTATACGTACAACTGTATTTTAATTGTTATGAATGTATAGTGAAGTCTACAGTTTGACATGTCTACTGTTCACAAAATCTGCAACTGAACTGAATTACAACTGAGAGGACACTAAAATAAAGACACAATTAAAGACATGTTCACTCTTGCTGGTACCTGTCTGGCACAGATCACTCCTGTCACTCTTCTCCACCCATTCCAACCTGCCTGAACTCTCTTCTTCACCTCTCTTCCACACTCGCCGTTACTCTGAACTGCTGACCCCGAGTATGTAAATTCCACCACCTTTTGTCACCGCTACTCCCTGCACCCTAACCACTCCACGACTCCCAAACAATCCTACCTGTTTTTCCCAGCTCACTTCTAAACCTTAAAAATAGCATATTTTGTCTGACAAGAGTCCATCAAAGCAGTAGTTGTAGAATTTTCTTGGAAGGGAGCATTAGTTTCCTCCCAGAAAAAAGCAGTATAGATTTTTTCACTGGAGTGAGGGGATCAGTTGCAGTCTTATCACCTGGGTATCGTCTTTCAGGCTTTCGATGAGTAAACCTCCTTGTCTCTCCCTCTCTCTCTCTCTCTCTCTCTCTCTCTCTCTCTCTCTCTCTCTGTCTGTCTCTCTTTCTCTCTGGTTGCTTGCTTGGACACTCTGTTCTGCTGCATTAGGTAGTGGGCTCCTGGCCAGCTGTTATGAACCACCATCACACACGCACACACTGGACAGTCTGCAGTGTCATTTTCTAAGTTCTCTTATGACCCCAGACAGTCACACACACAGGGATGCACACATACACACACACAAGCACACACACACACAATAAAGAAAGGAGATATGGCTGCAGGCAGGGCCTGCAGTTTGCGATATCATTTTCCACAGAGCTACACCAACCTTTACCAGCTTGTCACTTTAGAGGTTTCGGTAACACATGAGGGAAATGGGTTTATTCGCTTTCGTCTGCTGTTTCGTTGGCAAAGACTTTCCATGGATGAGAATTGAATTAGACATTGTACTGGTAGGAGAAGAAGCAAATCATTTCTGATGGCCTTCAGTGGCTGCTCTGACATAATAGTGTGTTATTTTGCAAAAAAAACCCCAAAAAAAACCAAAAAACAAAGCAAAATGCATTATTTCTTGATGTGAAGAGAGCAACATAGATTGCAACATAATGTCAAACAAATTTCAAATGAAATGTCAAAGCAGTAATACAGTAGTTTCTCTGTATGTCTAGTAGGTTGCCCTGAGGTACCCTTCAGCAAGGTACCGTCACCATCACTGCTCCCTGGTTGCTGGATATAGCTGCCCCCTGCTGCACTGTGTGTGAGGGTTAAATGCAGAGAATGCATTTTGTTGTGTTGTGTGCTGTGCCATGTGATTACAATGACAAATAGTCACTTTCAATTTACTAAGCTCAGTGAGATGTCTAAAGCCTTAAAGACCTTCTTCACCCCCTGGAACTTCCATAAAAGGAGCTGGTAACCATGGTATCATGTTTTTGTTCATTCAGATTTAAATGTTTTCATCTTATGGAAGAGATTTTTATTTGGCATGTCCAATGCTAAATTGCATTCATTCAATTAAATGTTTCTTATTAATTCAATATTTGTGGATTTATGCATTCAAGTTGTTGTTGATGTTTGGTTTATTACATTCTGCTTTAACCTGCAGTAAATAAACAAAATCTGCCTTTTTAAGAGAGTTAAACTTGGCACAGACAACTACTGTCACTAAATTGATGAAAACCGGTTTTACCAAATGTGATAATGATAAAAACAGAAGCTTGCAATTACTCCTCGTTAATCGTTCCTGTTTGCCGCTTATTTGTTCAAATATGGCCCAGAGGAAAGCTTTCATCCCAGGGGAGGTACTGAGAAGGTTGTGAGGGAGGTACTGCTATAAAAATATGAGTGGACAAAATAACCTTCATCATAATGTATTTATTACTTTCAATAACTCAGTCAAATTATTTCCATCGAGTTAATGCAGGGTTCACATGAACCTGAACAATTCGATTTTCATCACCAACACCCAGTGAGAGCAGCAGAGCAGCATCTTCCAACCACTGACTGCGTATATCACACACATATCCATTCAATGGATGCTCTCACTGTTGTCCATGTTAGTAGTCTGCCAAGATGCTGTGTGTTTTGCTTGTGAGGGAAACTTCAGACTGCGTGTATTTCAGTCATACTTTAAAGTGAAAGTGAAAGTGACAACCCTTGTCATTGCGAGGTCACAGCACAGCACACGTGAACCTCTGCATTTAACCCATGCACACAAACACCATGCAGCAGTGGGCAGCTATTGAAAGCGCCCGGGGAGCAGTGACGGGGACGGTACCTTGCTCAACAGTACCTCAGGGCAAACTACTTGTGAGGGAATCGAACCCACAATCCTCCGATGCAGGGTCAATTCCCTAACCACTAGGCCACCCCATTTTAAATGCAAAACATCCAGCATAGCAGTAGCTGGATGTAACATTTGAGGGCACTCAATGAAACCTCCCATTTAAAAGCTATATTTGAACAAGAGAGCCCAGACAATATACAGAGATCACACATCTGGGATTTTGGCTACTACTAGGTGTTTTGAAGGGGCAAGGACAGAAGCAGCTGTTAGCATTTAATTGTGAGGATTGGCGTTTAATCTTCAGACAACAATCTCTTTGGTAAAAAGGCTATGAAAAAATCCATGTCATGATAAATATTAAACACCTAGTTGCCAATAACTGTGATGCGTAGTTCTGAATAATTGAGAATCTCATTGAAAGGCACAGTAATGTTCAGGGTAATTTCAAATCAATAAGCAGCAAAGACATTTTTAATTGCCCTTTTTTTCTAATCATAACTCTTGAGGCTGCTGTTTTTGCAAACTATATGAAATCTACAGAAAAAATAGAATTATACATTTTAGCGACCAAGAACAATAGAGTGAAATGTGCCACTCTCCAGTCTGCTTATGATTCCATCTTGGTGCAAAATAGGCTGTGCTCTCCTGCAATCCTAATGTGCTCTCATGTGAGTTAGACCATCACATCTGCTCCTGTTTGTAATGAGAAGCAGAATGATAGACATGAAAAATCATCACGTTGCCACTTTCTGATCAGCAGTTGCTTGTTATTTGAGGCCAGGAGGTTACACAATATTCATGAAATATTCATGTGTTCATACAGCTGAACACTGCGCTGTTAAATGAGAAAATCATGTCTCTCCGCCGGCTGAGCGAGGACGCAACAATTCTATAAAAGTGGTTACATTTGTCCTACTGCATCCAAACTATCCTTGGGCCTCCATGTCTTAAAAGTGCTGTTGTATTGCACTGGCCATGTCTTCTGGTGGTCAGCACCAATTTAACTGTCTTTGGCCTTCATTATAATGGGACAAAACCTGCTGAGATCAGTTCATGTGATCAAAGCAGATATTGGCACTGAGTTGATAAGGATTGACTTCACTGAGTGGCTGCCTGGGAAAGTGTTCAGGGTGCTAATCACTCTGCTGTCAAAAAGTGCTAGTTTAACAAAATCTCAAATGTCCTCTTTGCTCTAATTATATGGAAAGCAAGGACATGTTTAGTAGTTGCTTCTTTAGTTCTGCCCTGGAGGCATGAAGCTGCTGTAGGTAATAAGACAGACTTACAGTGAGAACATCTCAGCTCTACATAGAAGAAACTTTAATGTAACATTTTTTTCTGTTAAATTTAGTGCACTATTTGTATTCATTTGCTGACATTAACAAACTGGTAAGCATGATAACTTTCACATGCTCCCCATAATAAACAGTAATTGTGTATTGAAATAAGCAGAAATTAGTTCTCTGCCAAGGATTTGTTTTTATTACCCATTGTCAATTAAATCTGTTGTTTGAACTGGAAAACCAAAGCCTTTGCATAGGACTTTATGCACCAAAACTGAGAAAACTATGCCAGAACTGTTACACGCTCACCCCAAGATAATTACAACTAGACGTGTTTATGTGGCTTCTGAAAGTGCCTGACCAGTGATGGACTACATACTTAAATGTAATACTTAGTAGTGAATAGTAGCGAAATCCTTGTGCTTTAGGGTAAATAGTATAAGTAGGTTCAGGTATTGGGTTGCTTTTAATCATGTCTAAATTATCATTCCCAAGTTAACTTGGTATATTAGGAGTTTTTATGGGGAGTGAGTCTGCAGGCTACATGCACAAAAAGATATACGCATGCTTTAAAAATATATGCAAATTGTAGATTCTGATGAAGGATAAATGTGCTTGTGGTTGTAAATGAGGTAAAAAGTATTTAAGCCACTGAATCCTGATTGAGGTAATATATGCTTATCATATTATGGTTCAGTTATCTATGTTGTACGGGTTGGAGACGGTGGCACTGACAGAAAGACAGGAGGCAGAGCTGGAGGTGTCAGAGTTAAAGATGCTGAGATTTTCGTTGGGGGTGACGAGGATGGACAGGATTAGGAATGAATAAATTAGAGGGACAGCTCAGGTTAGACGTCTTGGAGACAAAGTTAGAGAAGTAAGGTTGTGTTGGTTTGGACATGTCCAGAGGAGAGACGAGGATTATATTGGAAGGAGGATGTTGAAGATGGAACTGTCAGGAAAGAGGAGAAGAGGAAGACCAAAGAGGGGGTTTATGGATGTGGTGAGAGAGGACATGCAGGTGGTTGGTTTGAAACAGGAAGATGCAGAGGACTGGAAGAAATGGAGACAGTTGATCCGCTGTGGCGACCCCTAAACAGGAGCAGCTGAAAGAAAAAGATGATGATGATTATGGTTCAGTTATGCAGGCCAGCGGTGGCCTAGTGGTTAGGGACTAGGCCCCTGGATCAGAAGGTCGTGGGGTTGAATCCTGGACCAGTAGCCTTGAGCAAGGTACCGCTCCCAACACTGCTCCCCAAGTGCCATATGTATTGGTAGAATGTAGAGTAGTAATTTCATTGTGGTTCACTGTGTGCTGCATCCTCACAGTGACAAGTTATCACTTTCAGTTATAGTATGAAAATTCAAGCAGACCATATTTCAGTGCATACGTGTAATAAAAAATCATACAAACTGGTCTGCAGCTCAGAAACCAAAGACCAAAAAGAACTATGAAAAGGGGGAATCATTACAGCCTTGGCACCAAAGAACCTTTGGTGTGAGCAAATTGTATTTTTTACTTAAAGCTGATGTTGGTGTGTCTCCAGTTATTTATTCAGGTTAGTACTCCATAATACAAAGTGTTTTCCAAGTGTCTTGGAATTGATCATGCTTTGCGTTTGGCTCTCCTTAGCACTCTCTCAGTGAGACAGAATGTTTCTAAGAGAAGCCTCCCTAGTGTAAATCCAATTGCCTTCGTCATCAAGTTAAGAGCCTGAGCATCTTGTCTTGTGAGGAGCCTGGCCCATACCAAACATAAAAACGAGGCATGTTAAAGTTGGAACATTCGCTTTTAAGAGTGAAGATGTTTAATTCATGACTCCCTCTAGGTCGGGCCGAAAGGTCTGGGAATACATGCAGTGTTTTCGTTGCTCAGCCAAGACAGATTGAGCTGAGAGGTTAAGGTGCTCCACAAGTCCAAACTCTGGCTCCATTGGTGGGCAAAAAGGGCTGAAAGTGACAGCAGACCCTGATCGTGAGAAGCGATGGGGCATGAGATCCATCCAGTGAGCAAGCATCATCCTGTTGTGGGGGAAAACTGCCAAGATCCAGTGTAGACATTGGTCATGCTGTGTACACATTTCAGTCATTAGTCAGCTTGAGGGGTGGGGGTGGATTAAAGTGATGAATTAACTAAAATGAAATGAAACAAAGTGTAATCAAAGGAATGAAATGAAACAAATACACTTACATACATAAATAAATAAGTAAGCAGAGCTGTTATTGGTCGACCTAGAAGTCCTAGCATCTAGATTTCTGCATGCTTTGATGTCCACATGGCAAGCTATATGTGTCCTCTTGAATAATGCAGGGCAACTTAATGTAAATGTGAAGCTAAAATGGAACAAAGCTCTGAAAGTGCAACACATTTGACAGTTCAGCCATACACAGAGACGTTTTGAGCATCATTACAGCCCTACATTCCCCCGCTGGATGGAACCTAAGAGAACCAGAAGTTGCTCTTCTACAGCAAGGCTCTGAAGTACCTCTGAAAGCTTTGCTTTTAAATGTGTGCATTATAAGTGAAAGTGACTATTTGTCATCATGTATACAGACAGTGCACTGCAAAAAAATGCTACTTGTGCATCGGAGTAACTCACTGGTCTGAGATTTGGCCCCACAACCCTCCAATCTAGGCATCAAGTCTATAATGACTAAACCACTCAGCTAGTTTATTATTTTAGATTAAGTTAATATTTTACATTATTTTGCACAGGAAAGGAGACCTTTAACTTTTATGTGCATAATGGGTGTCCAATGTCTGCTCAGGTAACCTGTTTGTACACTAAAGACTATGATAGTGCACTCCACTGTTTTTGGATGACACCACACAATGGCAGAGGCCCAAAATAGTGCAATGTGCAGCCAATCGGGCACTGTTTTGGACTCTTTTTCCCAGCTTTAATGAACTCTGCACTCTCCCACTTTTCTCCTCCCAAAAAGCTTTTGGCAAATGCGCTACGACCCGTCTCATCTTGACTCTGTAACTGAAGTGCACTTCAGCCTGTCGCCATTACTTTCTGCTCCACGGCATGGACTTGAGGGGATATGTCAATTAGCTAGATTGTTATTCAGAGTGTAAAGCATGTATCTTTTAATGTGTTACGACAGAGTCCAATAGTCCAAAGCTTCTCAGCCTTTGTGTGGCATTAAATGGGTTTGGCTAGAGCCTAAGGTGGTGGTCTGGTGGGGGGAAAGGGAGGGGTTAAAAGGCCATGCCTGAGGCTTCATGTTGTCTATCACTCACTCTCTGTCTCTCATTTAAAGCAGTGGCAGTGAAAGATCACTGATGCATGGCAGACTTTTAATCGAATAACCCACACTTCCTAATGCTCATGGGTCTCTGCATTACTGCAGAGGCTGTGTTTCTGAGGCTCAGGTCCAATGGTGCAGAAAGAGAAGAGTGTTGATTGGGATCAAGATGCTCAACTTGCCTCAAATAAAGGTTCCTTAATGGTTCTTGGTAGGAAACAAAAAAATTTCTTTTCTAATGTCATCTACAACAGTGGTTCTTCAAGTATCTAATGGAAGTCAATCAAAAAAAAGGTTCTTCTATGCTATCCCTCCCATGAATGTCTAACTTTACTTTAAATCTTTCATTGCTTTCATTAGCGCTGAACTATATCCTTAGTGAATATATACACATCGTCAATAAAGAACACACTTCATGTACATGCTTATTATTAACATTGTTTAAAATGAAGCATAAAGCATAGACGTGCCTTCAGCTGACCTATAGAAAGTTATGTCACATTATATTTAAGTATAATAATTGAATAAGGTTTATTTACACTTTACTTACATGTTAATCTCAACAGCTATGTAGAATTTGTGCCCTTTTTGCAGAATGCTGTAAATATATTTTTTCTTTTCCCTCTGGATGACAGGTGCCTAGTTTAAATTTAAAAATCTAATCAAACATGTCATTTGCCCTGGGGTGTTAAAATTTTGCATTTAGGGGAATCAATAGAAAATTCTGAACATGCTGAATATTACAATTGGATTTTAATTCATGATCTCTGAAATTATAATGTACTTTGACAGAAATGTGAAAGCTCTCATTTGCACCTTTTATTGAGATTAGTTTGCATTTGGGTCTGCTGGACATAAATGCATTTTATCAAACATAATAGCTCATTTGAATCCGGACTATGTCGAGAAATGTACTCCACAGCTTTGGAATTCTCAGTTTACCTGCACAGCTTCAGCCAAAGTTGAGAATAATCCAAAAGCATTGCTTCTTGTCTCCTGTCCAATTTGACAGGTGGGTTTAAATTATCATACTACAACATTTAGCACTGTTCTGCTTCACTGCACAGCTGCTACATTTCCTAGCTTTAACCATTTCCGTTGAATTCTTTAAACAAAGTTCTATTATCTGTATCATGATTGTTTTATTTTATATATATATATATATATATATATATATATATATATATATATATATACTATATATATATATAACAATCATGGAAAAAATGCTGTAAACAAAGAATGCTTTCAGAAATCTAAATAATGATTGTTTATTTATACAAAATGCAGGATGAATGTTAGTGGTCTAATCAAATCAATATTTGATGTTACTACCTTTGCCTTCAAACTGTATCAGTCTTTTCTGGCCCTCTACAGAGCCCTTGATCTCAACATCATCCAGTGCAGTCTGGGATTACATGAAGAGACAGAAGGATGTGAGGAAGCCTACATCCACAGAAGATCTGTGTTGCTCCCTCCAAGATGTTTGGAAATAACCTACCAGCCGTAGTTCCTTCAAAACTGTAAGTGTACCTAGAAGAACTGATGCTGTTTTGAAGGAAGGGTGGTCACACCAAATATTGATTTGATTTAGATTTCTCTTTTGTTCATTCACTGCATTTTGTTGATTGATGAAAATAAATGATTAACACTTCCATTTCTGAAAGCATTTTTTGGTTTACAGCATTTTTTCTACCCCTGCCTAAAACTTTTACACAGTACTGTATATATATAGAATAAAAATGGAAGTGTTAATCATTTATTTTCATCAATCAACAAAATGTTGATATATTTTAGGTAACTATTTGTTAAAATTTTATTTTTTCATTTTTTTTATTACCAAGGTTATTTATTCAGTGTTACACTGAAAATAAATTATACACATGCTAGGAATAGTTAAGAAAATCAGAAACTGGAAATATGGATAGCTCACTATTTATCTCTAACAATGGATTAACTTTGTATCTTAAAGTCTATAATAATAATGTTTTATTTATAATCCAACGACTGAGAAATTTGTACTCTGCATTTCACCCATACACACACGTGCAGCAGTGGGCAGCTATTGAAAGTGCCTGGGGAGCAGTGACGGTACCTTACTCAAGGGTACCTCAGGGCAACCCACTGGGGCGGGGATCGAACCCACAATCTTCCGACCCGGGGGCCTTTGCCCTAACGTGCAGTATAGTGCTGTTTACTAATGAAGACATGTTGCACTTTATCACACTAGTTTCATTGTTTCCTATTTGCTTCACAATTTATTGTGTATTGAAATGTCCCAGTTCACCTTTAAATGTATGCTTGCGCATGCCTTTTTAATGTAATTCTATTTTTCATGACATTGCTAGTTGCTTGGGTGAGACAAAGAATAACACATTGTTGGTAGTAATACAGTAATAATACAGCCATTTATCTGGGTCAACCTTATATTATCACTCCTGTAATAAGATTTCTCATCAACACATAGCATTGGCCCAGAAGCATATGTCTTGGGTGTGTGATGCTAATTTGCTTTGTTGATTTATGGCAGGACAGAGAGGTTCAGGCATTCCATTATTTATGCAGTTATCACTGCATGAGGTCATGATTTCTCACACCATAACATTGCGGCCATTCCTCTTTTCCTTTGACATACAGGA
The DNA here is from genome assembly GCA_017165825.1 of Hepsetus odoe. Classification (NCBI taxonomy): domain Eukaryota; kingdom Metazoa; phylum Chordata; class Actinopteri; order Characiformes; family Hepsetidae; genus Hepsetus; species Hepsetus odoe. Next base: position 11,274,760 of record CM029386.1, read on the forward strand.
GAAGATACACGGATAATGTTGTCCTATCATACCTTTGTTAGTTGTTTTGAAAGCACGGTGGTTAGGGACTAGGCCCCATAATCAGAAGGCTGTGGGTTCGAATGCTGGACCAGTAGGTTGCCCTGAGGTACCCATGAGTGAGGTACCATCCCCATCACTGCTCCTATCACTGCACTGGATATGGCTGCCCACTGCTACACTGTATCTATGGGTTAAATGCAGAGAATGCATGTTGTTGTGTTTCACTTTGTGCTGTGCTGTGGGTTCACAATGATGAACAGTAACATTCTAATAATAACTAGCTATCTTGGATAAAGATATAAAGATTAAAAAAAAGTAAGGAGAGAAGGAAAAAAAACAACTATTAATAAACAAACTAATCCTTTAATGAACTTACAAGCTAATTTATCAATTAATTTATTAAGCAACTCATTAATTAAGTTAAAGTGACATCTTGTCATTGTGAAACATGGCACAGCACACAGCGAGCCAACAAAATTCACCCTCTGCATTTAACCCATACACACCATGCAGCAGGGGGCAGTTATTTAAAGCACCCAGGTAGCAGTGATGGGGACGGTACCATGCTCAAGGCAACCTATTGGTCTTGGATTCAAACCCATGACCTCCCGATCCTGGGGCCACCTCCCTAGCCACTATGCTGCCTATGCCCCTTAATTAACTAAACAGATAGATTTTCATGCTGCTTTAGTCTTTATATGTTAAGAATATTTATCACAGGCTTCCAATACATGCTAAGAATTGTTTATCCACCCTCTATCAGAAAAAAAGCAAACACAATTTATGGCTTCTCTAGCCTTAATAAAAGATATTAAATATCTATCATTGACCAAATTGTGTTGTCCATGCTTTATAAGAAAGAAGTATCACTGTAATGAGGGTTCTCCTCATTACATCTTAAACATTTCAACCATGAGAGCTGCTGTAGGCACTTTAGTTTATTCCAGTTTCTTCCTTTCGTTTCTTCTAGATAAGGAGAATGAAAAGAAAAACATTAATGTGTCTGGCTGGCTATAATGGAGACGGTGATACAGCAAAATAAAAGTGGAGGTCTGTGAACTTTTTACATTATGGGAGGCCTCATTTTTGCGAGAAAGAAGGTAATTTTACTCAGACAAGAGCTTTTCAGCTCTCTGGGGAATGGCAACAGTTCGCTTGTGATATTGATGGGCTGCTTCCTAATCCGAGAGTAAGATCGATGGCTGTCTTTTGCTTCCTGAACACAGATACAATATCAGTAGTAGTGTGGGTGTAATGGTGGTTGAATGTTGTGAGTGGTGTTTATCTACTGGAGGATTCTTGCTGATGTTATGTACGTCTATCACTTATACACAGGCTAAGGATATCATAAAAATTGTCAGGAGTAAGTCTTACTTACCACATCACTGACACCTCGTAATCATCCATCTTAGCGGATTAAGACAGATTTAGATACATCTATCAATAAGTAGTAGTGCAGAGCTTATGCACAGAATGCACAGAAATCTACACAGCATTGTTTAGATGCTGATCATCAAATACAACTTCTTTGAATTTAAAAAAATTCAGATTTTCCTGCAATAATCATCATTGGATGCCCAGATCAGCAAACAACAAGAGACTGAAGGAAGACTGAATGAGGAGAAGAGAAAAATCATCTGTTCACTTAAATGTCAGTCTGGACTATATTTTTATGGCTTCATTTACAAACACAGTAAAAAGGCCATAATTGTTTCAGACTTAGATTAAACATAAAAAAAAAAGATTACAATTTTTGTCTCCTGGCAGTGGCAATATACTGACCATTAGACACACAAAAGCAAGCAAATTACCAAAATTAAATTGTGGGGCATAGATTTTCTGATGACTGGCACTCACCAAAGAAAATCAATCCTGGCACGATGAGTTGCCCCCATCGTGCTGTGATATTTCTAAAACTGTGCCTTCAAAGATGAGCAAATTAGAAAGTGGTTTTTGCCAAACATCTTATCACTCCATCCCCCAGCACAAGAACTAAAAAACAAAAAAAATCCTCCCTGAAAAACTGGCTTTCCTCATTACTCAGCTGGGTGGCTGTAAACATGAGAATGTTTTTGAGGAACTCACCCGTTCCCAGACCCCGCATTGAGAGCATGCTGTTCACAAGTAAACAACCCCCACCATCACCACCATCACCACCATTCAACCAACCACCCTCCCCAAACAGCACTTCCTCAAATCCTCTTATTGCTGCAAATTGTGTGGATTTGTTTTTGCTCTGATGAGAGGGATTAGGAGATAAAGGAGGAGGGCTCTTCCCTCGTACAGACCAGCCTTAGCAGAAACCCTTAACGCCATGTTTTCACCAAAAATCAGATGCACACAATGTTCCAGTCACTGCACAGGTAGTGGAGCAGCCAAGACATGTTTAGTATTGGAAATGTGCAACTTAAATTTTGCCCTGGACCAAATGCATAAAATATGACAGGGGAAAGAAAGAGAAATAGTCTTATGTAGATCCAGACATTGTGCGACATTAGTATCTTTAAAAAGAACAATAGTAAATCAAATTACAAAAAAGTCATCTACAACCACTAGCCTGAACCGTAGCATTGTATATAGATAACAATATGTCATGTGCCATTGGCAACCACAAGTTTATTACAAATTCTGTGACAACTTATATATAATTATAAAGCATGTGAATGATTATTAATGCATATGGTTTTCTCATTTCTAAACAACTAGAAGTCTCCCCCAGTCTTGCACCACCAGCAACACCAATGCTTGAAAGGTTAAGGGTAGAACAGGTCTCTTCTGGACCAATAGATTTAACTAGTTCTGCCGGCATTACGACATCACTGGACAGCTCAACACGCTTGGAGGAGAAAACTGTTCTATGTCAGCTTAAAGCTGATGGGGGGGGCATCCTACCCTCCTAGAGAGAGTGAGGTCAGCTGTGCTTTCTCAGACCCCTGCTACAGATGGCCATGGACTCGTTTGGGATTGGACTTTTCCTATGACAGGGCAAATGCTTTCGAAAATGGTATCAGCTTCTTTTCTGCTCCTGTTTACATACATGCATTAAAGTTAAGAGTATTGTTAAAAATCCTCTGAGACAGATACATTTTAAAACGGCACATAATTTAGAGAGGGGAGGATTGACAGTGAGTAGGGCAAAGACAGAATGCATGAGTGTGAATGAAAGGGAGGAAAGTGGAGTGGTTAGGATGCAGGGAGTGGAGGTAACAAAGGTGGAGGAGTTTAAATACTTGGGATCAACAGTTCAGTGTAACAGCGAGTGTGGAAGAGAGGTGAAGAAGAGAGTGCAGGCAGGTTGGAATGGGTGGAGAAGAGTGGCTGGACTGATTTGTGACAGACGGGTACCAGCGAGAGTAAAAGGGAAGGATTACAGGACAGTAGTGAGACCAGCTATGTTGTCTGAGTTGGAGATGGTGGCACTGATGAAAAGGCAGGAGGCGGAGCTGGAGGTGTCAGAGTTAAAGATGCTGAGATTTTTGTTGGGTGTGACGAGGATGGACAGGATTAGAAATGAGTATATTAGAGGGACAGCTCAGGTTAGACATTCTGGAGACAAAGCTAGAGAAGCAAGATTGCATTGGTTTGGAAATGTTCAGAGGAGAGATGAGGATTATATTGGAAGGAGGATGTTGAGGATGGAGCTCGTAGGAAAGCGGAGAAGAGGAAGATCAAAGAGGAGGTTTATGGGTGTGGTGAGAGAGGACATGCAGGTGGTTGGTTTAAAGCAGGAAGATGCAGAGGACAGTAATAAATGGAGACGGTTGATCCACTGTGGCGACCCCTAAACGGGAGCAGCCGAAAGAAAAAAGAAGAAAGAAGAAAACATAGAATCATGAAAAATTCTCAAAACTTAATTCTGTTTTTCAATGTCTATTAAACATGTCTACCTAGCTTGACTGCCTAGTACAGTCTGGAACTGAGTCCTAATTGGGAAAATTATGTATTTTTTTTTATATTTGGCCAAACCACTGCTTTAATGGCAATTTCAACACAAATAGGTCATTTAAGATTCAGCTGAATGTAGTAAACTACTTTCTTCGATAGCTATGTGGGTCAGAATAATCCCATTAAATAATTTTGTATGATCAACTTTTAACAGATAATTATCTTTTAATAGGTGCTAGAGCTCACACAGCCTGCGCGCTGAGACGCCAAGAGCACACACTGCGGTCAAGCTCCATGCCTTCTACCTCAATGTCTAATTACCTAGTAGGATCATGCACAACCTTTCTGCAGCATGCACATTCTAATTCTACTGCTTTCATTAAAGAGACACCTTAACGTATCCCTGCATCTGCATAACTTCACATTCATGACAATAACTGTGTTAATGCGCTGACACCATTGATGCATTGTAATATTCTACCGTATTTAAGTCCCAAAATGGTTTAAGCTTGGCATAAATGCAATATGCAGAGCAAATTTATGGCATGATCTGCACCTGGAGAATCTGATCAGCAGGGCTGTCAGAAACTGACCAGTGATGAATATGGGTCGATATAGCATGCATTACAAATGGGCTAAAGTCTGAGAAATACATACACATATATATATGGGGTTCATAGTAGCACCTCTTCACTATTCTCTATCACCCCCTGCCAACACTGACAACACTGACAATAAGACATTAAGCCATTGTTGCTCACAAATGCAAAATTCAGTCATGCAAATATTTCAAATTGTTTCCAAAGTGAACATAAATCAAGCTCATCGAGCTACATGCAGTACTTTATTATGGCGGATATAGTTTAGGAGTTAATTCTCTAGTTATGCTGTGTAAATACCACTGGTGTTTCCAAGAGGGCTGCCAGTTTTTACAGTTTTTGAAAAATCTTTTAATTTTTTTGCTGAATTATTCACACTAAAGCACCAGCCAATCTATAAAAAAAAAGCCTAAACCATTGCTCCCACAGTGGCCATGGAAAATGGTTAAGGAAAATGTATGTCTTACCTTTAGTGACATTTAAAGAGAAAGTAATTAAAAACAAGTACAAAAATTACAAGAACAACCTTTTTTAACTGTTTTTTTTTGCCATCTAACAGTGTCTTTTTACTGTATCTTGGGCTTTAGATTTAAAATATATCCACAGCTAAATCTCTTAATTTAGCTCTTAATTAACCTTACACTGTAGGGGACAATGCACAAAATAATAAAAGATTTATATTTAAAATAGAAGCATCTGTGATTAAAAACTTAAACTATTTGTTTCCTGACACCTCACTGGCAGCCCTGGGTCTGTGTGCATGTCCTAAGACCTCCCATGCCTTCCTTTTAATATCCTTGGCGAATAGTAAGTATGTAAAACCATATATAAGCCGAATATAAAATCACCCAGGCTTTACAGTAAGACCAAAAGCAGCACAGGACCTTAAACTCCCCCTACAATATCTACACATGATAGACACCTGGAGAGTCTTAGAGTCATTCAAATTTTATTAGAGTGAACGGTGAACTAGAGGTCTTGGAGCAGAGAACTCTGTAAATCACTGCAGAAACTGAACCTTGAAAAGGTGAGCCCTTGACCTGCTTTAACCCCTTAACTCTTAAGTTCACAGTTATTGTGCTTTTCCGATATATTAAATCAATATTTGTATGTAATTAAATCACTCATATACATAATTAATAACATTGTTACATAATGATTTAGATCCTGTCAAAACAACTTTACATTTGCTCTACCTTCTGAATCAAGAAGCTCTTTCAGTGCCAATAAGTGACAACTTGATGGCAATTTGTTTCTGAGAGAAAGCAAGACCATACCAACAACACCTTTGCTTCTCAATGAAAGCATAAATAAATAAACCATTTTCTAATTGCAACAGATCAACAGATATTTTAGAGTCTGCGTTTTCTCCTGGTGTTTCAATGAACTAAAATAAATCCTCAGACAAAATGCAAGAAGAAGTCAGTTCTTATATTCCAAGAGGTTCCTTGGAGGGTTGAGTGTGAAACACCTTCTTAAAAACAAGTCTTCATCAAAGACTGCTGATGTTTCACTGAAAGTGGAAAAAGTACATATGCTCATTTCACTCAAAAACCATTTTTAATTTTTACATAATTTGAAAAACATTGCTTTTTACCTATATGGAGCAACAGTAAATTGTAATTAAATTGCTCAGAAAGACTTACATTTACTGTAAGCTGGGAAAGTTTTTTCCTTTTTCTGTAAAGTAACTCTTTTGAAGATTTGAGGTTTTTGTTCCAACAGTGGGGATAAACATCCTTTCAAGACTAAGTTACTCCTAGAGAGTTCCTTTGGTATGAACACAAAGCAAGCTTTAAGCAATCCCACCACGGAATGTCATCTTTTTGAAGACCACACGCCATCCAGGGGCTCATTCTACACAAAGCTGATTCTGATGCTGCAGTTGGGCTTTAGGCTTTACTGAGGATGCATTTCATAAATTGGATGAAATTAATATATTCCCATATTGATTATAGGAATTGAGCTTGACCCAATAGCTGCCAGAGAACCAATTTCATGGGTCTATAAGCATTACAGTGAATTCTCACATTGGAGCCATGGCGTCTTGATTACATCATTAAATTAATTAACACCCAGTGCTTCAAATGCCATCCCAATTTCGCCGATTTTGTTCTCCGCAATCTGCTGGAATGGATATCTGGGTTATAAACAATGTGCTTCTGTGCCAGATGTTTCATTAGGAGATAAGTGAGATGGGTCGCCATGTTCACCTTTTCAAGGAGAAGAATATGGGATGTGGAAGCAGAGAATTCTGCAGTTAATGCATTTGTGCCACTTTGTTTTCATAATTTTAGGTCATTATCTTGAGAAGGGGCAGTTACTGCCAGCAAGAACAAAAGCATGTCATGGAATACAAATCTTTTCTATCTTGTAACTCATTGAAACCCCCCAAAAGCTCAAGCTCTAAAGTTTCATTACATTAAAGACTTCTTTCCTGTTTTGATGTAAATGTCCTTAAATCTTTTGTCTCATATTTGCCAAGACTACAGACTCATATCTGTTGCATGTTGCAAACAGCATGCACATGGAGTTCTTTGTGCAATCAATTACATAACAGCACGGATTAAGCAGTAGTGCACAAGAGAACATGCGAACGATCAGTTATACTCAGAGCAAAGTGGACGTTTGGTCTGTGCATCATTGCTTAATCCATTGTTAACAAAAAAGAAGAAAAAGACAACCTACTAGGTAATTAAAGCTGCATACAACATTTTCTTCTTCTGCCTGCAGCTGCTCCTGTTATGGGCACCACAGCAGATCATCCATTTCCTTTCCTCTGTTCTTTTGCATCTTCCTCTTTATCACCAACCATCTGCACGTCCTCTCTCATCGCATCCATGAACCTCCACTTTGGTCTTTCTCTTTTCCTCTTGCTAGGCAGCTCAATCCTCAACATCCTTCTTCCAATATACTCCTCGTCTCTCCTCTGCACATGTCCAAGCCAACACAATCTCACCTCTGTTACTTTGTTTCCAGATTGTCTGTCCTGAGCTGTCCCTCTAATGTTCTTGTCTCTAATCATGTTCATCCTCATCACTTACCATGCAAATCTCAGCATCTCTGCCACTTCCAGCTTCTGTCTTTTTGTCAGCACCACCATCTTCAACCATTATAACATAGCTGGTCTCTCTTTCATGCAGTAAACCTGCCCTTTCACTCTTGTATAATGTTGTGTAAAGGGTAGAGAGCAGCAATCAGAGTGCAATGAGTATTATTTCTGCAGCAAGCAGATGACAGTATGTGAAGATGTCAAACTCGAAAACTTGGTGTCAAGACAACAATCTTTGTTTAATCTTGTTCTAATGTAAACTTCTGCATTTCATTTTCGATGTCATTTTGTACATTGCAGCCATTGTTTAACTTGCTTAGAAGATTCAGATGTCTAATTTACACATGGCATGGTACTTGTGTAAAGGATGAAATAAAAATATTATTTACATCTCTGTTTGTTCTTCCATTCTCTCCAGCCACAAGAACAAATCAGCAGGCTGGCCTCCACCCTCAGGCAGCTGGGCCGGGCTGCAGGGAGGGCCCTACGGATGGGACATGACCACCGCACGGGACGCCAGAGACTGCTTCAACAAGTAAGTAAATCATGAAATCATATTAAAAAGTGACTTTCCTAAGAGGTATAGATTGCTCTGGAAAATTCCACATGTATGCACATGTACAAATGCGTACATAAATACACCTTGCATGTACTTTGTACCTTGCATGAATTATTTATTATGCACAGACAGAATGTATGACATATGGAAAATCAGTGCATTAATTTTTGTTGTGCAATTCTTTTCTGAGAACCAACTTAACATGTTCACAGGTTAAAAAAAAAAATATATATATATATATATATATATATTTTGTAGAAGCTGTAACATGCATTGAGATTACAGGACATTAGATTTTAATGTATGAACCGCTGCATATTTTATTGATTTTTCTCGTTTTTAGTTTGTTTTAGTTTAAGGGTTGATTTTATGACTAGAAAATTGGAGGAAACTTAATTCAATAAATATATTAAAGATTTCATATGAAAAGTGACTATTTATCATTGTGAAGACATGGCACAGAAAATGAAATGCTTCTTATCTCTTAAACCATCACATATTAACTGAAGCAAATGGCAGTAATATTTAGTGTCCGGGGAGAAGTGATAGGGACGGTGCTTTGCTCAAGGGTATTTCGGGGTAACCTGCTGGTCTAGGACTCAAACCCACACCCTTCCAGTCATAGAACTCAATCCCTAACCACTAGGCCACCACTGTCCCATTGTTTATTTGCATAGTTACCTGAACTAAGGCCTGTAGGGCCTGATTTAATACTGGATTTTATCAGGGTGTGGTTTATGCTTTGGCTGAGTTCAAGGTTAGAAGAAAATTTACTACAAATTGAGAATGCATGCTAAATGTAAGTTATGTATCTAGACTGAGGTCTCCCAATGAGTACATAATATGTGTTATATAACCCCTTAATTTACACATGAGAGTTAAACACGTTTTGGAAGGTTTCACCTGTTATTATACACCAATTTTTTTATTTCAACACTGTGATACATTCGAAAAATAGCTGGGATTCTAGCTATTGTTTTGATTACTATAAATATCACTATTATTTTTTTTCCCTTGTTTTCTTATGCTTTGTCAATATAGCACAATTACCAATGCTTATTACATAAGAGAGGCAGCGGTGGCCTAGATTGTGGGTTCAAACCCCTTACCAGTAAGTTGCCCTGAGGCACCCTTGAGCAAGGTACCATCCCTGTCACTGCTCCCCGGGCAGCTTTCATAGCTGCCCACTGCTGCATGGTGTTTGTGTGCATGGGTTAAATGCAGAGGTCCAATTTTGTTGTGGTTCATTGTGTGCTGTGCTGTGACCTCGCAATGACAAGAATAGTCACTTTCACTTTTTTCACTTTCATAACATCATATGTTATGTATGCTGAGCTCATAATGAGTCTACATGTGCTTTCTGTAACACTGCTCTCAGTATTGTGTTAGTATAGTGTTTTATTTTTCCTGTATTGTATCGTAGGTATATATGTCTAACTATAGTATAGTATAGTATCATTTTAACTATTGGAATCTTAAGAAACACTTAAACATGAACATTTTATTTTTGATAAACATTTTATTCATTTGTTTGAGTGAAAAGATTTGTCCGCACAGGCTGCCCACCATGCTACAGGGTGTGTTTCTTGGACCTTCTGTATGTGAAAAGTTGGAAATTTTGTGATCATAGATGTTTCGTTGGGGGTTAACCACCTTACTGACTCTTAAATTGAGCTTCCCAATTTAACATTACACTGTAAACAGTTTCACACCAAAAGTAAATCCGAGCTCAATTTTGTGTTTCATAGCAATGGAGAAAGATTTCAGCTTGTATATGATTTCATTTTGACAAGTTTTAGACCTTTTTATTACACCTCTCTGGATACCAAACTTGTTTTTGCAAAGTGTGAGTTTATTATTCAGTAATCATATATTATGAATACTAAAAGTATAAGAGAGCATTCTAGGGGAAAGTGCTTGCAGTTGGCTCAAGCATGAGTGCTACTTTTGCAAGGAGGTCAGCATGTTTCGTTGAGGACATGATAAACAGCTACGGGCAAAACGTCTTTGTGCATTACGCCTAAGAAATGTCTCATTTAATTAAGCAAAAATGAAGCCAAAATCTTACCCCAAAGAGCTGTCCAACAAGTACTGCAAAGGATTCTAGGAGACTAAAATATGAACAGATTTTGCATGAAAGTCAGGATTTGGTAAGTCCAGTCCTAACTAAATCAAAACATTTTAAAACTTTATAAAGAATAGTACATGGGAATAGTACAAGAAGAGTACATCCTAAGAAAAGGGCCTGCTAACTGTGGAAAATCTAATTTGTGTCTCCATATGAGATGTATGGCGCGATCAGCAGTTTGTTACTATATATGTGCATGGCAGTAATTGACGGAAAGTAAATTTCATTTTATGCCACATTTCACACATTTGCTTGATGGCATCTCTTGTATAATATGAACAATGGGGTTGACCTATATGCATTAGCAGCATTTCATGGTTCATGTCTCGCTAGACATGAATAGATTCATTTGAAATTCATGCCCGTTATATTGCAGATCACATTGTAGTCTCCTCTTGACATTTTTGTTTGGATGAAAGTGTATTAGCAATCTGATAACATGCTTGATGACACATTTTTACATACATTTGCACTTCTTGTACAGTTGTATGCAATAATTCAAATACCGCTGGTCAAATAACACAAAAAATAAGTACATTGGAAATATTGGAAATATTGGAAAGACATTTTTTTCAACACACGATTAAAAATGATGCAAAAAAAAATTAAGCGAAGTAATAAAATGGCTTTTTGTAGGCCATTGTCACGTGTGTTAGGTTTTGGGCACGCTAGAGGGCGCTCTCTGTCATGTGTGTGGTGTTTTGGGCACGCTAGAGGGCGCCCTCGGTCACATACAAGGTGTTTAGGGTACGCTAGAGGGCGCTCTGTTCTGACTAAGCACACCTGAGCCCCTGCGGGCAGGTGTGCATCATTGGGGCTGACGATTTAAGCCCCGGATGCTGATCTCCGAGGCTACAAGGGCGCAGCGCTATCTCAACACGCTGGACCGCGTGTTGTTTTCCGCACGCGACATGGAAGGCGGGGCTTCGTTGAAGGCTGGTGTTGCGCAACGCGGAGGCACGACGCCAACCGGGCCGGAAGCGCATCAACGCGGAAGCACAGCGTCAACCACGCCGCAAGCGCCTCAACGCGGAAGCACGAAGCCAACCACGCCGCACGCGGGTCAACGCGGAGATTCAGCGCCAGAGAGCGCGAGAGCGCCGCGCGCCAGTAACCTCGATCCACCAGCGGAAAAAGCGTCGCGTGCGGCTGATAGCGGGAACACGGCCAGCGCAAATCACCACAAGAGGTTGGTAGCAAACGCGCCTTTCCGTGTTCACAGCGAAAGCACGACGCTCAGCGCTCCGCACCGCAACAGCACGACGCTCAGCGCTCCGCACCGCGACAGCACGGCGTCCCCCGCGCCGCACCGCGACTGCACGGCGCCCCCCGCGCCGCACCGCGACTGCACGACGCCCACCACGCCGCAGCGCGCCAGCAACCACAGTCCGCCAGCGGAGAAAGTGCCGCACGCAGCTGATAGCAGGAACACGGCCAACGCGAATCACCACAAGAGGTTGGTAGCAAACGCTCCTTTCCGTGTTCACAGCAACAGCACGGCGCCCACCGCGCCACCACGTGCCTGCACGGCGCCCACCGCGCCACCACGCGAAAGCACGGCGCACACCGCGCCGCAACGTGACTGCACGGCGTCCACCAAGAGGAATGCAAAGAAGGCCACCCGCAACAAGAGAAGCGAGGCAAAGAAGGCAGTTCCGGACGCAGAGAGCAGGAGGAGGGTGGAGACCACTTCCTGCATCGTGCAACCGGGGAGGTCGACCAGGGAAGCCCTTCGCAACAAGGAAAGCGGCATCAAGAGGTCGACCCCCAAACCCAGCTCCATGAAGCCATCTGCTACACAGAAAGCAGAGAAGGAGCAGCTCCAGGTTAGTGGCAAGTTTAAAAGGAAAGCTCGGGTGCAAAGGAGAATTGAACATGAGGCTGCTGTAACCATTCAGGCACAGGTGAGGAAACACATAAACAGAAAGTACTACCTGAAGCTACTGTGGGCAGCCAAGACGGTTCAGCGATATTATAGAGCTAGTAAGAGTATGAGGCAAGAAATAAAGTCTTTGAAGGAGAAAAAAGGGGCTGTTGTTGTTCTGCAAGCTGCATTCCGAGGGATGAACACCAGACAGACTCTGAAACTGAAGCACCAGGCTGCCACGGTTTTACAAAGGGCTTACAGGGCACACTGGGCTCGGGCACGATACTCATACATCAAACAGACTGTTGTTGCAATCCAGCTGAGGTATCGTTCCACACGTGAAGCCAGAAAACAGAGAGAGGAGTTTTTGACATTGCGCTCCGCTGCAATGTTCCTGCAAGCCTGCTTCAGAGGTCGGAGGGTCAGAAGGGCTGTGATCCTGCACCATCAGGCCGCTTCCCTGATTCAGGCTGCGTTCAGAAGACACAGGGAAGTAACAAAGTACCAGGCCATAAGAAGGTCAGCCATCTTCATTCAAAAATATTTTAGGTCCTACATCAGGGGCAAAAGCGAACACGAAAGATTTCAGGTGTTGAGAAAGTCAGCGATACGCATCCAGGCAGCTTTTAGAGGTTATTTAGTACGAAAAAATGTTAATGCTATGAACAAAGCTGCTGTCGTCATTCAGGCTGTTGGGAGAGTGCACCAGCGGGGGTCTGTCTTCAAGAGGCCGCGCTGGGCAACAGGTGGTCGTCAGAGGAGGTTCGGAAGGTGGAGACCGGGACTTCAACAAGGACAGAGGTGTCAAAGGCGTAAACATGCTGCGAAGTGCTTGCAGAAGTCAGTCAAAGTGGAGCCGGTGAGGGATCGGGCCGTGTGGCACAGAGAGGCGAGGACAATCCAGTCCCACCTCGGAGGTGAGCAGATCAGCTGCAGTAATGTTCGGTTTGCTGAACAGGAGGAGTTGCTGACGGGACTCTACCATCAGCTGACCGAGGGAACCGCCATGCCACAGGTGAACGCCAAGGTCTTGAAGGACCGGAGGAAGGAAAAAGAGGAGACTTTGGCTCAAGTAAAAGGTGAGCGTCACGAAAGGAACAGCCAGTTCAGAGAGGGCAGAGAGGTCCTTCGATTCAAGATACATGCTGTGAGGGTTTCCCAAAGAAAGGGACTGGGGAGAAGACAGGAACAGAGAAACCAGATCGTAGGCCGGATAACACGGAGAGTTGGGACTCCAACCACTCAGGAGAAGCTGGAGGCTAAAATAGCCACAATGGAGGGGCAATTGCATCAGTGCAGGACAGAGCTGAGACAGGTGCAGGACCACAACATCGCTCTGCAGGCTGACCTGAGAGAGGCCCGTCATGAGGCCAGCAAGCTCACCGAGCTAGAAAACCAGGTCAGAGGTATGGTAGGTAAATTGGCCCTCATCGAATCTCTACTCTCTTCTCCGACACCAGTGCCTGCTGGAACCCAGAGAGCAAAAGCCGAAACAGAGCATCCGGAGAACAGTCCAGCGGAGAAATGGGTAACGAATGCAGAAAGGGAGCAGCTGCCTTCAGGCCCCCTAGCATCGGCTCGCCCCCGCAACTCAGCTAACCCAAAACAAGGTGACGTTTGGAGGAAGCCACGGGGAACTCCTCAACGTGAAACCAGAAGCTGGGACACTGCGTCGCCGGGCCCCAAGCGACCAGGAAGTATGACCCAGACAAGGAAAAGGGCAAAAGACACCAGCACGAATCAGTTCAGGGAGACGGACCAGAACTTCGGCGCCAGAGATTCGGGGAGAAGCGATGCGCGGAACCCGACTGACAGGGGTTGTAAGCAGAGCTTAGACTCATTGAAGAAGACTTCCTCTGTAAACCCTGTAACGTCTCTGTGTAGCTCCCTTTCAGGTCCTGTCGAGTCCAGGGGTTCCATGGAGTCAGGCAAAGCCTCCAGGGACGTCAGAGCCAAGGTCAGGCACCGGTCAAAAAGGTGGACGGAACTGCTGGGATTCCCCTCACCACCACCAGCTACCCGACACAACTGGTCGGAAGTCCTTTGATGGTTTTTTTTTTTGTTTTCTATGGACCCGACCATGTGTCCCAACTAGGGACTTTAATGTTGTTTGTGCCTCCCCCCTGAGGTTCGGCTGCGTTCGGGCACTTCGGGAGCCGCGCCCTTGGGGGGGGGGTTCTGTCACGTGTGTTAGGTTTTGGGCACGCTAGAGGGCGCTCTCTGTCATGTGTGTGGTGTTTTGGGCACGCTAGAGGGCGCCCTCGGTCACATACAAGGTGTTTAGTGTACGCTAGAGGGCGCTCTGTTCTGACTAAGCACACCTGAGCCCCTGCGGGCAGGTGTGCATCATTGGGGCTGACGATTTAAGCCCCGATGAGTCAGAACAGAGCGCGGCTCATTAGGTAGGTTAAACCTATTGCGTAACGGGTGGTGTTTGTGTTAACTTTGTGTCTATGACTAGGTACAGGTCGCCTAGTATAGACCACTTAGTCTCTAGGGTTAGACTGCAGTTCCCCAGTCATAGGGTTTCATGTGTAGAACTGCAGTCCCCCGTTCCCTGTTTCTTGTTTGTTTTGTCACTGTACATAATAAACTTCTGTTCGGAACTCCTGGCTTGGAGCTGACGTCCTTCCGGTACCCCGCCACCGTTACAGCCATGTTTTCTGTATTTGTTTTCTCAGCTTTATCAAATTATTCAAATACGTGTTCTATACAGAAAATGTACACTGATGTTTACTTTTAAATAAAATAAAAGTGTGATTTACTGGAACGGCAACTCTGAAGCAAGGTTCATGCGGCCAGTTATTTAACAAGGCATCACTTATGGCAAAAATGTATTTTGTCGAAAAGCTGGACTAAAGTGAAAGTCCTTGTCATTGCAAGGTCACAGCACAACACAGCACACAGTGAACCACAACAAAATTGGACCTCTGCATTTAACCCATGCACACAAACACCGTGCAGTTATTGAAAGCACCCGTGGAGCAGTGACGGGAACGGTACCTTACTCAAGGGTACCTCAGGGCAACCTACTGGTGAGGGAATCGAACCCACAATCTTCTGATGCGGGGGCAACTCCCTAACCACTAGGCCACCGCTGCCCACTGTGATGGTGATGGTGTGTCAAATGCAACAGCTATTTATTGTAAGCATAAGGTAAGCAAGTCTCTTTCATTGTGAGAGGAGAGGAATGAAAGTGAGTAGGACGAAGACAGAATTCATGAGTGTGAGTGAAAGGGAGGAAAGTGGAACGGTTAGGATGCAGGAAGTAGAGGTGACAAAGGTAATGGAATTTAAATAGTTGGGATCAACAGTTCTGAGTAATGGCAAGAGTGGACGAGCGGTGAAACCTGCAGGCAGGTTGGAATGGGTGGAGAAGAGTGGCTGTAGTGATTTGTGACAGACAGGTACCAGCGAGAGTAAATGGGAAGGTTTACCGGACAATAGTGAAACCAGCTATGTCATACGGCTTGGATACGGTGGCACTGATGAAAAGGCAGGAGGCGGAGCTGGAGGTGTCAGAGTTAAAGATGCTGAGATGTTCGTTGGTGGTGATGAGGATGGACAGGATTTGAAGTGAGTATATTAGAGGGACAGCTCAGCTTGGACATTTTGGAGACAAACTTAGAGAAGCAAGGTTGTGTTGGTTTGGAAGTGTGCAGAGAAGAGACGAGGATTATATTGGAAGGAGGAAGTTAAGGATGGAGCTGTCAGGAAAGAGGAAAAGAGGAAGACCCAAGAGGGGGTTTATGGATGTGGTGAGAGAGGGACATGCAGGTAGTCAGTTTGATAGAGGAAGATGCAGAGGACAGGAAGAAATGCAATTGGATTATCTTCTGTGGCGACCCCTAAACAGGCGCAGCTGAAAGAAGATGAAGAAGTAAGAAATCTAACAAGGTGCTAAAGGGATAAAGGTTGCTCCAATACTGTAAGCAGATTTAGCATGGTGACTTCACTGTGGCCTTGTGAATTTGCCCTGTGGCCGTTTGACTGCAGTTATTCTCCTACCTGTATGCCATGTTAGCAGTTATGTGTGCATGCTTTGATATTCTGCATACACTCAATGTCCCCATCAACACCTCTGTCTCTCTTTCTCCCCCCTGAAAGCAAATGTCCATTGTCTTTCACCTTCGATTGGATCCCACTCTGTTCAAACCCTGTGCAAATTCCCATAGCAGCCAGAGATCAGTGCGAGTGCAATTCTCTCAGCATGGATTCCGCCACTATGCCGTTTAACCCCTTCATCTCTCAGGACGCTCATGTCATCCCCCATTGCTCTTATTCCCCAGACCAAATTCGAATGACCCATTCCACAGCCACCTATTTCCCAATGCGTGCAACCCTACACTGTTGAACAGAATAAAGGTTGCAAAGTCATTTACCTACCCAGATTTTTCCCCCACAATTCAGTTTCTCTACATCCAAACCTAAGCACTGATATCTTTCCTGCAGCCTGGAGGCTGTCATGTTCCCATGCTAAATTGGATGAAGAGATGACATGGTTGTTAAAGGACAGTTTACAACAGGATTGTCTGCCTGGAGAATTGAATGGAGATTTGACCAGACCTGTAAACAGAATAAATTGCTCCGCTAACCTGGGTGGGATTGACGTAAGCAAGAATAGGCAGTTTGACCTACGTATGCAGCTCCTGCAAACTATGTAGCATATCTGTCAAATTCAAAAGCTTTTACATTGCTTGAACATGTCACGGATGAAAAGAAATAGAATAAAAGTCAATAAATTCTCAGCTTGCATTTTGGACAGGTGAGGGTTTTCGGTTTTAGAAGCACAGGGTACTTTTCAGTGTAACATTGTAGATGATTGAGCTTAACTTTATCCTGCAGGGGTGACGTGAAGTGGCCCACATCCTTTTTCTTCACAGATTTGGTTTTTGGTTTTGATTTCTGAAGCCAGGGCAGGACACACACACACACACACACACACACACTTTCTTTCAAAAAAGGGGAAAAAAACCTATAGCAAATCACCTGTTTGCTGTCTTCACAGTTGCAAATACCAGCGTTTTCATACATTTTTTTCATTCACTACTTTTCCTATTTTTTTCTCTCTTCATTTTTTTACTCCAATGTGGCAGTCTTTTTTCTCTAGATTAAAAATTATTGTTTTTTTCCTCTTATTATTATTAAATCAGGAAAAGAAAAACCTAGTCATTATTTTAAAATAGTCTTTAATATTCTATGATAAAAAATAATTAACAAAAGGCTGTATGTTAAACAAAGTATAATCCTGACTGTTATATACATATGTAATATACTTCATATTCATGTAAATTAATTCAGTAGTATCCAATAAGTGGCAGTGTGACCTCTATCTGAACAATCAAACCAACCGATCCAACTGCAGCTTTATCATCATTGCCCCTCTATGGCAAGGCCATCCAGGCTGCTAATGTGGTTTTTGCTTTATCTTTCACTTTGGAGGACAAGCAGGTGAAGACACTTAGAAGATGTAAAGAGAAACAAAAAAGAATGAGAAGCTTCACATCAAGTCTCTCCAATATATACAGTACTGCTTTCAGAAATGTAAATAACGATTGTTTATTTTTATCAATTTACAAAATGCAAAGTGAGCGAACAAAAGAAAAATCTAACTCAAATCAATATTTGGTGTTACTACCTTTTGCCTTCAAACCAGCATCAGTTCTTCTGGCTCCCACAGAGCCCTGATCTCAACATCATCCAGTGTGTCTGGATTACATGAGGAGACAGAAGGATGTGAGGAAGCCTACATCCACAGAAGATCTGTGGTTCGTTCTCCAAGATGTTTGGAACAACCTACCTGCCGAGTTCCTTCAAAAACTGTGTGCGAGTGTACCTAGAAGAATTGATGCTGTTTTGAAGGCAAAGGGTGGTCACACCAAATAATGATTTGATTTAGATTTCTCTTTTGTTCATTCACTGCATTTTGTTGATTGATGAAAATAAATGAAGAACACTTCCATTTCTGAAAGCATTCTTTGTTTACAGCATTTTTTCCACACCTGCCTAAAACTTTTGCACCGTACTGTATCTATACCCAGTGTATTGTATAATTCTTGAAACAAGGTTGGGTCTCTTGGCTAACTTTCTTCTAGTGATAAACAAGAGAAACATCACTGTTTCTTGCAAACTGTGTCAGCTTTTTTTTTCTCTTTCCTGGAAGATATTTTCAGTGTGTTTATTACGCTTCTGCTTTTTGCCCTTCGAGTTTAAAGTAGTGGCCCAAGCAGCTCAATGTGAAAGGAGTCTGTCGGTTTTAAGGAGAGTTCTAGATGTATAATATGGACCACTTGTGAAGTTGAAATGAATGACCAAATCACAAATTCAGATTTGGGCAATGGATAGGATTGGGCTAATCTATTACGCAGTCTGAAGGCAGCTATAGTCGGTCTGTTCATTTTCAAAGAATGTCCATTCCTTAGCTGCCACAGCTGGGGATGAATGCAGCATATAATTGAATTATTTCTCACTCAGCACATTTACGCAGAGGAATTCTGTCAGAGATGCAGGTTTGAAACTTACCTCATTTGAACTTGTTAGAAGATATTTCATTATGTGTTAAATGTGGTGAAATTGCCAAACACAAGGCCACCAGCTTTGGGAAAGTGAATGTTTGCTAGAACACATGAAGGGCCACTGCCTCTTTTCAAACAGCTGTTAAAGCGATGGATTTACTGCTCATTTCGTTTTATCAGATAACAGAGGATGTCCTGGAGTCTTGTTGATGGATGGATGTGGCATCACCAAGGGTCAAACTCCCAATTTCTCAGTAATAGGACCAACACTTGACACAGATGTGCCATTTATGGGCCATATTAATCATTATATGAATAAGGCCTGTTTAAATGTAAACAGAAGAATGTAAATTGAATTTGAAAGTAAGTATTTGTGTGTGTGTGTGTGTGCGCGCGCACTGCACAGTGTGACTCTATTTGACTATTTATCCACTATTTATTATTTATTTATTATACACTTTTTATTATTTATCTCATTGGTGGCCCTGTGAGGATCTTGCCCATTGCTATTGGTGTAAAGAGGCTAATAAACAACACAAATACAGTCTGAGATACAAAATAGATGACATCACCCGTGTATACATATAATATTTTTTGGAAACACAGCTGTTGCTTACAATGTGACAAAATGAAAACTGAACCAATAGAAATGGCCAAAAACGTCTTATTTCATTAACTTTCGCTGAGATTGAGAATGTTGAGAACAGCAACAAAAATGAAACTTTAATTTTGTTGTTTTAACCTATGAAATAACCTATGATACGCGACCGTGAGTGAACCTAGTTTATAATTATGGGTCATTTTGAAACATGTGACCATGTGGTAAGCAGAAGAGGGGAAGAGGGAGTGTAACAGTGAGTCAGTGGTGGAGTTTTGCCTCTGCGGAGATGATCGTGCTCTTTCTGCTCACTGGGTCGTGGCAGAGCCAGCGACTCTAAAAATATTTCCATCCACACTAAAACAAACACTCTCACTCTCTCTCTCTCTCTCTCTCTCTCTCTCTCTCTCTCGTTCCCTCTGTCCTCTGCTTACTTTCATGAATTGATTTGTTACCCAATAGCCATTACCACTATCTGTCCTTGTTGTCTGCTGGAGTCGCATAGATTCTCCTGAGCACAAACAGTGTGAGTGACATGCTAAAGCAACATCTGTTTGAAAAAACACCATGCCAGCCAGCTCTTCTCTCTGTACAGGATACAGGAAGAATCACTAGAAAATGAGCATCGACTAACAGGGCTTTTTTACTGGCACCAGTAACCAAGCCATGCTCAAGTCACACTGCAAAGAGTCTTAGATGAAGCAAATCAAAAGGGCTTTGTCTCCACAGTCAGGCTTTTTATGTCACTGTCATCAGACTGGATGAAATATAGAAAATGGAGAAACTGCAAATTGCTTTTTTTGTGGTTTGGGTACACCATGTGGTTCCTGATGCCAGTGCAAAAGCTTCAGTGCAAACTCATTCATAATATAACATAATCACATAAACAGCAATCACATCATTCTGCATGATGTTCAGTTCATTCAAAGAAAAAAACAACGCCATCTATTTGGCTTTAAAGCAATAAAGCTACTATTGTTATAAGTAAAAGAGCTTTGCTCGGTACAAAATAGGGCTGATTTAGCAAAAGGTTGACAATGTATCACTGCTGGACAACATCTATTATAAGAGTCTTGTTTTAACAATCACTGATCCTGTCAAAAATCAGATCGAGTGGGCCTCAGTGGAAGCATGTCTTAGACAGTTGTTAAAATTCTCTGCTTTGTGTGTTGCGTAATAATTTCTTCTCATTAAGGAAAACACTTGGCATGACATAATAGGCAGATGCCACTGAATTATGTAGACTCATAAACAGATGGGACTGTTATTTAACTCCTTACTAAAAGCAAGACAATCCCACAATCCATAATCTCCCTCATAGTTTATTCTCAGGATACTTTAATCAATAATGCAGCGCATTATTGTTTGTCGTTTGTAGCTCTGTTCAGAGGGTTCTCCATTAACATAATAAATATTTCAAATTGAGATATTAAAAATTAAAAAGGCATTATGCTATTTCAGAATAGTTCTCCAGGCTTCCTGAAAGACAAAGTTTTTGGTTCTCCTTTTCACTTCAGTCCCTGTGCCTGAGCAATTTGGATTGGTTTCTGTTAAGCAACACAGAAACATACGTATGAATGAATTGAGCAGAAAAAAGCGTCTAATTTGGAGCAGGAAGCAGTGAAGAAACAGGTGCAGATGTTTACAGATGATCAGGCCAGTGATTAGTAAACTGGGGACGCTCAATGTTGATTGGTTGGAACCGCTTTATCTAGACACCTTGCACAGTAATGTATGTGTGAATGTGTGCGCATGTCTTTGTTTAAATGTATCTTTTTTTCTCTATCTTGCTCAATCTATGCTGCAGTCTTTAATAATACTGGTTTGGCATTCACATGCCAGCTGATGAAGAATGAACGTAATGTTACATCATTCCGTTGGGATGTGCTGCCTTGACAGCAAGTGACCTCTGGAGGCCACTCCAGTGAATTGTTTTGTGGTTCCAGGGAACAATTTATTTTGGCCCGAATGTGCATCAGGAAGCAGCTGCTGCTCTGTCAGAAAATAAGACAACCTGCAGCAGATGACATCGAGGACTGGTGCTGGGCAGTCGTGTATTTCAACTTTCGAAGCAGATGCACAGAAAGAAAATATCAGAGGATTCAGTGATTGAAACAAATAACATACACGGTGATAGAAAGAAATCTTTGATGAAGTCTGTGTGGTTGTGTGGTCTATACTAACTGTGATGTTTTAGTTCATTTTAGGCCAGGCAATAAGATCAATATAATAATATGTATATATATATATATATATATATATATATATATATATATATATATATATATATATATATATATATGATAAAAAAAAACACCTAAAAAAAAGAACCTAAAACATAGCCAATTCTGGCTTATTCACATCTGAAACAGTGGTATCTTGCATTGTTCCTCAGCCAGAGTCCTACCAATTGGCTTGGATAATCTCAGTTTAAAGTGTAGTGGCTCCTCCCCCAGTTTAGCGCAGCTGTTCCTTGTTAGTTGATGAGCCCTCATGACATAACCTGTGACTCTGATGTCTACTCTATCTCGTCACTGTCAGAAAGGTCACTGCATTGTAGCAAGTGGCTAAATGGACATCATTATGACATTATCACATTTTAGGATCACCCCTCCCTGTATTTGTTTAGATTTGGTCCTTTTTTTGTAAGAACCTCCAAGCCAAGAATCAATTAGTATTCTTTACTTTTGAGAATAAAAGTTAAAGAGTTGTCTCTTTTCTCTGGTTAAAGTGGATTTACTCTTAAAAACAAAGGTCCCTAAGTGCGTTCTGGTTCATGTGTAGTCTCTAATCATTTACTATAAAATATTTATATGGAGTTTCTACAAGCTTTAAAAAGCTACTCAGTTCAATTACCAAAAGTCATTCTTCAGAAAAGCTTCCACTAAAAGGCTTTTCAGTGACATGACTTCGGAGAACCCATTATGGCACCCACATTTTCAGGAGTGAGTTAGTGAGGAATTGAATAGAAGGCAAGTGTTCAGTTCAGGAAGGAAGACAGAGAGAGAGAGAGAGAGAGAGGAGAAGAAGGATGTTGCCTGCAGCAGGTGGGCCACACCATGAAAATGATTTTTTCCAATAGCAGCCTGCCCTCATATGTTTCCCAGAGCATCTCCCTAAATGTCTCATATTGCACCCAGAGCAGTTAATGTGAGTGTGTAAAAGTTAATATTCCTATTTCTGCTGCCATTCGCTGCATCCGCACATTCTGATTACCCCGTGTTTAGGATTAGTGCATGAAAAAAATAAATAATCACTCAGTAATCGCTTTCCACCCAAATCTCTGCCTGGGGATTTGCACTTATTTAATCTTTTCTTTTAATCTGATTGGGTCAATAATGGAGTTATTATGCAGCTAATATCCCCTTTGAACCAAATCCTCTTTGTGTACTAGAATAGATTTTTCACGTTTGATTGTATAATGATTATAGATGCCACAAAGTCACTTGTCGTCCAGCTTCAGTAATGATGTGAATTTTTTTTTTCAGAAAAATTTAACTTTAAATTAGCTGTTTCAAGTAGTTCCTCTCTTAAGGCCTGCATCTAAAAACCCTTTGCTCAAACTACTCAAACATGAACTCAACACAAAGCTGCAAAAGTCCACCTGAAAACAAAAGTGACCTTTTTCATTTTTACTTCCTATGCCTTGTCGTATTCATATTTCTTGTATTATATCTTTTTAAATCAACACTGTATTTGTTGATTATATTTGACATCCATGCCATTTGATTAGAGTTCAAGTTATCTGATGGTTATTACATCAACCATAATATCTGGTCTCAGTCATCTGTAATAGTAACTCATGACAGTGTAGGACAAATGTTGAAGGTATTTACTGAAGCAACTCTTCACAACCTTGCTACATTCATTGACAAATGCTGATGGTGTCAATGAATGTAGCAAGGTTGTGAAGAGTTGCTTCAGTAAATATTATCTATGATTTCAGTATTTCATACCTTTTTATAATTGTCTAACTCTCTGTCCCCCCACCCACCCCCTTTTCTCTCTCTGTGCAGTCATGTATCTCAGAGCAGTTCTCTGGAAGAGGTGCGTCTAGATGGGGGTCAGTTGCTCCCTCCAGCTCCTCGACGGGTGGAGATGAGGAGGGACCCTGTTCTGGGCTTCGGCTTTGTTGCGGGCAGTGAGAAGCCGGTGGTAGTCCGCTCTGTCACTCCAGGTAACTGGGGTCTACCCATATGCTTATAAATGGGAAAAGCAGGTCCTTGAGAGCCCAGTTTGATTAATAAGCAAAAACATACCTGATTCAACCAGCTTCAGCATCACAAACAGCTCCCTTTATTTATTCATACTCATGCCGAGAGTGCCTCCTGCAAACATACATGCAGAAAGGACTAAACTAAGATAGAAAAGGCAAAGATTCACCTGCAGTACTGTTTTTTCCCGTTTTATCGTTTAATAGTATCTTCTTAATAAATGAGCAGTGAAAAGGTTTGACTTGTTCACAATAAATTAACATTATAAATGAACCTTTTTTTATTCTGAGGAAAATTCGTACACACTTTTGAAAAATAGGTCCTTTGATATCATGAAAGTAATTTAGTCACCTCTGATCCTATTTATCTCTCCCGCTCAAGTAACGTTGAATTTACAGTGATCACAAAAACACATTTCTCTGTGAAAAATTCTCACCAGGCCAGGCTTCCCAAAAAAAAAGCATTTTCATCTGTAATGCAGGTCTGCAGTGTCAGCCAAAGTAGAGATAGTTGGAGACTACTTGGACTGAGGGTTTTCTAAAGTGGAGATTGCCTTGTGTCTCAGTAAAAAAAGAAGGAAAGAAAGGGAAAATCACAAAATAAGAGCTACCAGCACCTATAGTTATATAAGATAGTCGAAAACACATGCTGATTTGAATAGAATATTATTTTTTCATTTTCTCAACCGCTTATTCTGACTAGGATCATGGGTTGTGTTGAGGCTTATGCAAGCACTCGATTAAAGGGAAGATACACACTCATACACATTCACATTTAGGGGTCAATTGAGCATCTCCTGTCCACCTGAACTGCATGTCTTTGGACTGTGGGAGAAAACAAATAACAGATTTACTTTTCTCTGTCCACAAGATCCACACCCTGTCTTGAACACTCCAGTTCTTGTGTTGTTTAGTCCATTGTCATTTCTTTTTATTGTTAATGCAACAAAGTAAACATTTTCTGGCAGCAAGAAAATACAATTTGAACTCAAAGTAAGTCTTAATGCACTAAAGACAGACCCGATACACCCTCTACAAAACCAACAGTTTGAGCCTTGTGTGCGTGTTACTAAGTGGACATGTCCGTTATATAACATTAAGCCCAAGCACATTTGATTTAGTAAGATGACACTGTGTGTGTGTGTGCGTGCGTGTGTGCGTGTGTGTGTGTGTGTGTGTGTGTGTGTGTGTGTGTGTGTGTGTGTGTGTGTCTGTAATAACAGGAGGTCCATCAGAAGGAAAATTGATCCCTGGAGATGAGATCATAATGATAAACGACGAAGCTGTCGCCTCAGCACCAAGGGAGCGAGTCATTGACCTTGTCAGGTACTGATCAACTGAACCTTCAGCCATTTCCTCAACCAAACCATCCAATCAAATCATCCACCCATCCCTCCATCCATCCCTCCATCTATCCATCCATCCATCCATCCATCCATCCATCTATCTATCCAACCATTCATCCCTCCATGTGTTTTGATTTTTATACCTATTTGATAGCCCCATGGGCTCAAGAATACTTCAGAAACACATTTTCAATTAACGCAGATCACTGCTGCATCAAGAAATGTCTGTCATGCAAAGAGAAAGTCATACATCAAATCTATGCAGAAATGTTACCAAAGTTCCCTGCCTGTTCCCTGAGCTCGTTTTAGATGGACCGAAAGACTGTGTAAAGTAGACTGTGGTCAGATAAGCACACCTTTAAGCTTAGTTTTCCAACTAAAGAAAAAAGAGCAATCCGGGCTGTTATCAGCAAACGGTGCAGTTAAAATTCCAATGGTGTGTGGTTGCATCAGTGCCTAAGGCATGGATGTCTTGCATTTGTGTGAAGGTACGATTAATAGAAGGCATATATTGGCATTTTTGACATATGCTGCCATCATGGTGACCTCATTTCCTGGAAGTGGTTTCATATATACAGGCTGCATGTGCTTGACTGGTCTGCTGGCAGTCCAGGTCTTTCTCCTGTTGAAAACAATTGATCCATCATGAAGACGAGGCCACGGCAACCCTGGTCTGTAGAGCAGGTGAAGTCTTTTGTCAAGAAAAATGGGGAAAGATTACACTTGCAAATCTGCAATAATTAAAATCAAACAATAAAAGTCTAATTTAAATGAAAGGTGGTGTAGCACATTGGTATAAATGCCTGTTTTCCAGATTTGAGCACGTTCCAGGTATTAAAATATGTTTACATTTACAGGATACATTTAAGTAGGTGGGTTCAAATATAAGGAATTATTTCTTTGTACTTTAGATTAAGGAATAAAAGAGAGAACCTTTTAATTGCGTTTTACAAAGCGTCCCATTTCTTTTTTAAATGTGTTGCTTATTTGCATTAGTATGCATCCTTACAACTCACCAACCTTAAAATAGCTTACAAAATATGAAAACACATCAAAATCACTTAAAAGTACTCTTGATATACTCTGTAGTTGGTCTAAAAAGTCTATGCCTTTCTCTAATGTGACTGCAAAGTGTTTTTCTGACTAATATTATTAATGAAATTTTAATTGTGGCCTGTGTAGTGTGCCAGTCCTGTACACTAAACCCCCGTGTACACCAAATGACTTTTAAAGTTCTATTAAATTATGAAAGACTAGTTTAAAAAATCCAGTTCCCACCCAAACCTGTAGAATGGACTAGCATAGCAAAAATTGTGCCGGCACTTCACAAGACCTATTTAATGTAATGCTCTTTCCCACTTCAAGCTCAAGACAAGGCTATTGATAACAAAGGCCATTAATGGTTTAATAATTTAGCCAATATAGCACTTTATAAATAATTGCCGCTCTTTTGATGTGATAATTGCGCTCACACTGCAATTTTCAACAGAACACTTAATGTAACAGGCCTAAGTGTAAAATGCTAAAAACAGTTGCATCCACTTTGCAAATTCCAGCCCACAGTGAGTCTGATCTAATTTCTCTGTGGAATTCAGTAGCACAGCTTTGCCTACTATCAAGCAAAGCATCACTTCTCTGCAGTTATTTGAAGCTAAAGAATCACTCACAGCATCTGCAGTGGAGCATCTTTATGTGCCCAGGCAATGGAATGGACCTGTCAGGTGCTCCCAACACAAATGCAGGCTAAGATAGTTGTTGCTGGACAAGCTTCACAGAAAACTGAATCCCATTCTACCTCAAGTCAAGTAGGTTTTTATTGTCATTTCAGCCACATACACAGTACATAGTGAAACTAAATAATGTTCCTCCAGTACCCTGGTGCTACAAACAAGACGACATAAGACACAAGACAAGGCAACAAGTGCAGACAACAGACAGCACAACAGACAGTACATACATAACATACCCTACCTACCTAAAGTTTAGCATATTTAGCACATTTTTCACATCGTATGCCACTGTAGGAGGACAGCATGGTGGCCCACTGGTTTGTAATGTTGCCTCAGCAAGAAGATTCTGGGTTCAGTTCCCAGCTGGGGCAGACTGGATGTCTGCCATGTTCTCCCTGTGTGAGGTCAGCTGGATTAGAGGTGCTAAATTGGTCCTTAGGAGACTGTGTGTACCAAAGTGTATGCCTGTGTGTCTGCCCTATGAAACAAGACTGCCTTTTGCCCTTTGAGCTCCATAGCAACATAGTACAAAGAAAACTTTTAACCCATAGCAACCATAGGATAAGCAGTAAAGATGATGGATGGATGGATGGATGCATGGATGGCTGGATGGATTGAGATGGGATTGATCTAACTGTTTCCAGCTTGCCTTTTCCTAATTATCTATAGTCTAATTATTAATTAATTTCCTAATTATCTATTAGTCTATCCCTGTTCTGCAGCACTCAACTTCATATTATGTCACCTCTGCTAGCACTAGGCAGCGGTGGCCTAGTGGTTAGGGAGTTGGCCCGGCATTGGAAGATTGTGGGTTCGATTCCCTCAAAAGTAGGTTGCCCTGAGGTACCCCTGAGCAAGGTACCGTCCCTGTCACTGCTTCCCGGGTGCTTTCAATAGCTGCCCACTGCTGCATGGTGTTTGTGTGCATGTTAAAAGCAGAGGTCCAATTTCGTTGTGGTTCCTGGTGTGCAGTGCTGTGACCTCGCAATGACAAGGGTTGTCACTTTCACTTTTTTTCACTATAGTGGCCCCATCCAAATAATCCACATGTTATGTTGAAAAATTGTTTGCAATTACATAGAATTGGATTTTGACCATTGTTCTGTCAAGCTTGTCCAACCTAGCAACAATACCTAAAAAAGAAGCGGGCAGATCATGAATAGGTCAGTTGTTTGGAAATAGTGGCTGATTTAGTTCACGTCTTGGCTAAAACTTGAATATGCTCAGTAGAGAGTGCTCAGTGATTTAATTTTGCACTTGCACTTATATGTACTCTTAGGGAGCACTTACACATTGTGCAGCTCATTCACTGGTGTACATAAGCCAATGACTGACAGGAAGGGTCTTGCTTGGCAGCCGAAACTAATAAAGTTGAAGGGAAAAATCTGCAAGATCATGAGTTTTGTCTTCCATCTGTGGATGCAGTCTCGTCTTGTAATTACAGCTCATAAAACAAAATAATGAACAAAATGCCAGGCAGAAGAAGGCACGTGAAATTGTGCTTGTGGGAAAATAGAGGTTAGTGACATTTAAACGAATTAAAAAACGTCTGAGTCTGAAATGAAGAGAGGCAGACTTGCTCACGCTTTAAGCGGCACATGACTGTTTGGAGTGCAAAAGTCAGAGAATGCAATTTTTGAGGGTCTCTGGAGACCGCATGTGATTAATGCTATCTCAGAGTCTCGTGTGTGCCTGACTGTGTATGTGTGTGTGTGTGTGTGTAGATTTTGCAGGGATATTATAAAAGGAAAATCTAAAAATGTGAACATTTACATAGACGTTTTTCCTGGTTTCCTGAATGAAAAACTGTTGTACAGAATGTAGTCTGCATTCAAGGTTAAAGAGAGAGCTTGGCCTCCTAATGCGTTTAATGCTAAATAAAAGGCAGTAGCCATTAAGTACAGTGAAGTCATTTGTAGAATTAACTTTTCAGGCCATTACTTTAAGGCCCTTCATGGTGGCGGACTATGAAAAATGTGAAAGTGACTATTCCTGTCATTGTGAAGCACAGCACACATTGAACCACAACGAAATTCGACCACTGCAATTCCCCCATACACACACATGCAGCAGGGGCAGCTAGAGATAAATAAAAACAAGATTACGGTAGACATTGGTATGTGAACATTTCTTATTAAAGAACTGAATATTAAATGAGGTGAGTTAATTTTTTCACATGACTGTAGTTTCTCTGCATTATTCGTTAAACCATCTTTATTCCATTCGTCAGTAGACTGGACCCCTCATCCACACGTAAGATGCACTGTGACATTGCTTGCCATTGGTCCACTTCTGTCATTTACATTTACATTTACAGCATTTAACACACACTTTTATCCAGAGCTACTTATATCAGTGCTCTATCTCCACATCTGATCTTCATTCTAGTCAGTCAGTCAGTCATTTTCTGCCGCTTGTCCCAAGCGGGGTCGCGGGGGGGGCGGGGGGTGCTGGAGTCCATCCCAGCTCACACAGGGCGAAGGACGGGGGACACACCCTGGACAGGTTGCCAGCCCATCACAGGGAGGAGCGTGACGGGGACGGCACCTTGCTCAAGGGTACCTCAGGGCAACCTATTGGGAAGGGGTTATCTTCATTCTAGTGACTTGTTAAAGATCAACAACCAATGAGGAACCATTTTTCAGCCAAGTAACAAACCCTGTAACTGATAGGTACGAGTGCCAAAAGGTGCCAAATGATGAAGAAGAAAAAAGAAAGTGTAGAAAGGTATAAAAGTAGAGCTGGATAGGGAAAGTTATTCCTTTAGAAATTCCTTGAACATATGCGCCTTCAAACAATGTTTGAAGACAGCAAGGGATTCAGCAGCTCTGACCTGTTCTGAGGAGCCAGGACTGAGGAAAGTCTCGATGCATGTCTTCATGGATCTAAAGATGGCTATTCAGTTCGGTCCTGAAACCAAGGATGTCCTTGGTTGTTTATGCAAGCACCATTCAGTCATGCACATTTTTTCCATTAAGTATCCATTTGGTTTTCATATATTTTCTTCTGAAGGAACTAACGTGTAGCTGACCATAAAGTTCTTTCCGAGCCAAAGCCCTCTGCAGCAACACTTCTGTCCTCAAGCTTCTTGTATTGAAGATGAGTCAACCATCAGAGGAAGATGTTGAAAAGCAATGATGCCAATATCCAGATGCAGATTATTTACCCCCTATCCAAACAGGACAAAGGTCCAGATTCTCTCCTATGTTCACATGAACCATCATCCCGTTATGAAAATCAGTTTAACTGAGCTACCCGTTGACAGTGTCAAGGACTCAAGGTAATTGGTGAAGGCCACAAAGGATGACTTTTATCGTTAATTGTACATTTCCTGAGGTTGCAAGCTGTAAAGTTATGTCAAACATACTTTATTTTATATGTTATTTCTAAACTGTCTGAGATAACACTTTTTCAGTGGTATTGTTCATCAGTCCCTGCAGAAACCCTTCGACACCACTTTGCCTGCTACAGAAAGAGGGAATATTCCTCTACTGTTGAAGCAAATTGGTTTATCACTCTTGTTTTTATAAATTGGGTTGATATTTGCATCTGATGGGCCATGATTTGATTTTTCTTAAACTTTGGTAATGTATCAGTCATCTTTCAGTACCTCAGGGAAAGTTGGAGGCTGGTTTAGGGCATTAATAAGTGAACCTTCAGTCAGCTCATCAAGTACAGAATGGTCTGCAAGAAATCTCAAGAACCTTTAGTGCAGTATAAGGCCATATGCTGAGTTGTTAAATTGTAAATTGTCGTTTGTTACATTAAAATGAACTGTTAGCCACTTTTGCATAAGACACTGGGATAAGACATTGTCATCACACAATTTGGGCTCTAGCCTTTGGGCAGCAGCCTTAGGGAGTGAGAAATTTATCCATTTATTCCTTTGAAGCCAAAGGATGATTTAATACCCTTATCTTTTCACTTAAAGAGTGCTAAAATTCAAGGCTCAGCCAGGTTTCTTCTTCGCATCCATTTGTAGTTAGAAATGTGATGTGCTCTTGTGCAGGGTTTAGCCACAATCATGTGATGATCAGTGAAGCTTTCAGCACTTCTGATGGTATGAGTTATGAACACACACACACACACACACACACACCTACACACACACACACACACACACACACACTCTAACATGCCTCCACCATATCAGTGTCTCTGGGGCTAGGAATGATTCATCACTCAAATAATACCTGCTCGCTGGTGGTCCTTGGTGGTGTGCAGGTCATTGATGAATGGGTTAAAGGATATGATGATAATGACGTGTGTGTGTGTGTGTGTGTGTGTGTGTGTGTGTGTGTGTGTGTGTGTGCGCGCAGTGCTACAGTAATCACAACTTTAAGTGACTAGGCAGAATAAAGCTGTGTAAAATAACTCATGTATTTCCTGTGTCTCTCAACAGAAACTGTAAGGAGTCCATCCTGCTGACTGTTGTCCAACCATACCCAGTAAGCTACCCTTCCCCGTTTATTTCATAGTAGTGTGTTGATACATTCCATCAAATTTTACTAAATATTAAAGAAATGGTATGTTACATCAGCTTCATTTTCACATGGTTTAAAGAGGATCAATTAATGAGCTGTTTGATGTTCACTCTGTGCTAAAAAAAAAACAGAAAACACATTAATACACAAGACACCCCTAACTGGCTCTTCAGCATCTGCCTTTTAGCTTAAAAATGTGTTTTTAAAAACTGAAGCAATTTATGTACCTGTTTTGTCACTTACTGACTCACTGACTTACTAACTCTCTGACTCACTCACTTGTTTACTCAATCACTCATTCACTCACTCACTTAATTCACTAACTCACTTACCCACTCTCTCACCTACCCACCCATTCACTAACTCACTTACACACTCACTCACTAACTCACTCACCCACCCTCCCAACTGCCCACCCACTCACTCACTCACTTACACACTCACTCACTAACTCACTCACCCACCCTCCCAACTACCCACCCACTCACTCACTCACTTACACACTCACTCACTAACTCACTCACCCACCCTGCCACCTACCCACCCACTCACTCACCCACCCACTTACTCACTCACGTACACACTCACTCACTCACTTACACACTCACTCACTAATTCACTCACCCACCCTTCCACCTACCCACCCACTCACTCATTCACTTACACACCCGCTCATTCCCTCACTCACTAACTCACTCACTCACTCACTCACCCACCCATTCCCTCATTCACTCACTCGCTCACTCACTCAGATACTCACTCACTCATTCACTCACTCACTCACTCACTCACCCTTTCACTTACCCACCCACTCACTCACTTATACACTCACTCACACACCCACTTATTCGCTCACTCACTAACTCACTCTCACTCACTCACTCATTCACTCACTCACCCACCCTTCCACCTACCCTCCCACTCACTCACTCACTTACACACTCACTCACACTCCCACTCATTCACTCACTCACTAACTCACTCACCCACTCAATCATTCACATACTCACTCACATACTCACTCGCTCACACACTCACTCACTAATTGACTCACTCACTCACACTCTCACTCACTCACTCACTCACTCACTCACTCACTCACTCACTCACTCACTAACTCACTCACTCACCCACTCAATCACTCACATACTCACTCACATACTCACTCGCTCACACAGTCACTCACTCATTGACTCACTCACTCATACTCTCACTCACTCACTTTTAGCAGCAGAAGCTCCTCCCGAAGAGGACTTTATAAGATGGTATAAATAATGGTATAACATGGTACTTTTCATGAGTTATAATTTAAATGATTGGGAAAGTCATGGTATAGATTTCATTTAATGCATCATATCCAATGGTTCATTGTAGCTGCGAGAAAATTCATCCCCAAAAAATCTTATTATAAAACTGAACAGTAACTACTGTAAATCCCTTTTCTGCTTTAAAACTTGTAGTGTAGAACTGTGTCTCCGCTTAAAATGAGTGCAGATTCAACTGAAGTAAGAACAATGTAAAAGTAGTGCTTTCTCACAGCAGAAGCCTTCAGTTTTTACTGGGTAGTAAACTACTGTTCATTTAATGCTAACGTTACATTTTAAAAGGAAGCAAACATTTCTTGCACTGTATCTGACTTGAACAAAAGAGCTCTACCTAATTTACTAAGCTTGCCACGCTCTGCTAATGTGAAGTTTTCTATCACAGTGAGCAAACAACTCTTCACTGCGCTAGCGCTGTGTATAACCTTGAGAAATAAATGAATTTATTCCGCTGATTAACCAAAAGAACAAAACAGAGCACAGACAGCTCATACATTTTAATTAAATTGAGACTTTCTGAGACCTCTGAGCGACAACTATGAAATAGCGGCTGCCTTTTCTGTGAGAGATACTAAACAGGTAGCTTTTGGCAGTGGACGCCTCATAATTGTGCTTTACTCTGAGAGGGTTGACAACTTAGTGCTGTGACCTGCCGCAAAACAAGGCCAATTAATAAGCATTTGTGTCTGCCTCAGCAAATTAATACTAAGGCAGGGCACACTCCATTTATCACGTAAAGCCTGAGGGACACGCGCTGTCAGAGTTGTCAGAGATGTCAGTGTATTGGGAAGCAGCCGCCTTATCCGTCTTCTGTGTGTTGAATCAATATATTTGGGAGGCTGAATGAAGTGCAGTGCAACTAAAGGAACTCAACTGAAGGAATTAGCACTGTTCAAAAGTTTGGAGTCAATAGTTATAGTAATATAAACATATACATATGATCCCATATGGATGGGGTGGTGGTGTTCCAGTGGTAGGATACTTGCCTATGGACCTATGGCTTAAGATGTCCCAGGTTGGAATCCCACCTCTGGCACTACCACCACTGGGTCCCTGAGCAAGACCCTTAACCCTGAGTTGCTCCAGGGGGACTGTCCCTGTAATTAGGACATGTAAGTCGCTCTGGATAAGAGCGTCTGGTAAATGTAATATGGATGATTTTATTATTTAGTATTTAATCTGGGGAGATCGGGTGGATCATAAGTTGTAAATGATTAATAATAGAGAATCCTTCACCATCTTTAAAAGTCATTGTTGATGAGTTGTAGGTTTTCTAGGTGTAGGTTGTTCTTCACAGAAGAATTTCTTTCAAACCAAGGGTTGTTTGCACAGTTGGACATGTCTCATTTCTCTGTGCTGGGGTTGAGGACATGGGGTTGTCCCTTTTATTAAGACATAAAGCAGTGGCAGTTCACAACAGGATCATCTTTAAGACTGATATGTTCCTTGGATGGGTGGTGGTTATTGGATGTCCTCCTGAAGTACCCTGTGAACGAGGAGCTGTTCTCATTTTTAGTCATGTAGGCTGTCAAGAGGTGTGCTTCTGGCAATGATCTCTGTCCAAGCACTTTTCTGTCATATCCTAGATGTCATTTCATTACCTGAAACTGTGAGCAACACGACCAAATGAGCGACTCGTGCTTCAGTATATTCCAATCATTTGCATTTAAAAGAACCTGCATATTGGTCAATAAAAGTAAATAAACCCATTTCATTATGCAGTGCAAAAAAAAATAATCACATTGCTCGAGGAATCAAAACAAACCAGTCACATTTATGCAGCAAGACAAACAAGAAACAATTTTGTGATGGGATACAACAAAAAGGACCAACCATGTTGCTCAACACAACATTAGGAGTCGCTTAGCTTGTTTGATGCAAAAAAAAAAAAAGAATCAATTTGCTCAATACAGCTAAAGGAACCAATCACAGCAGATAGTTTTTCATACAGCTTTAACTAAATTTAGTGCAGCATAGTGAATTGTTAAATAAAAATGTAGTTGTTGTTTAATTGTATTTTTTGTATTTTTTTTATCATACCGCTTATGCTTCTTTGGTTCTGTTCATCTGTTTGTCATTCTGGATGAATCTATATTCTGTTCATTTTTTAGGCTTCAGTGCTTCCTGCTTTTCATTTGAGACCTGAGACTATAAAAGAATCATTTTCTACTTTAAATTAACTGCAAACAATCCAGTTTCTATCATCATTGTTGAAAACATTGCTTCCAGACATCTGGACAGTTTTAGAACTCATCAGTCGTGTGTCAGAACTGTGATACGCAGTGACGTGTGATAAAAGGAGGCTTGTTTGTCACTTTAAAGTAAATTTGTATTCGAATTCTGTTTAATGCAAAATAATTGACAGTGGATCATTTCAATTTCTTACCAAAGATGTGTGTCTAATTTAATTTTACATGTTCTTCTTAGTCCCCCAAATCAGCCTTTATCAGTGCAGCCAAAAAAGCCAAGTTGAAGTCAAACCCAGTCAAAGTGCGCTTTGCAGAGGAGGTCATCATCAACGGACAGGTTCCGGTAAGTTCAGGACCGTGTCATCGATGGCTCACTCTACTCATCTAACTTCAATCTTCCATCAAGCCTTTCAGTTTGTGACCTTTAAAACCTTTTACAACTCATCACATCAATAAATACTTCCATTTATGTATGTTTCTGAACAGATTTAATCTAGTATTTCATAAATGTTATGCTGTATTATATGGTATAGCACCACAAAACTCAATCCCATTAGTATGAAATGATTTTAAATCCTTTTTGTCTTTTCTATCTGTTTTCTCTCACTGCAGTATAGCACATGCACTGCCCAAACAGCAGATTTGCAGATCACACTTTGAAACTACAAAGTAAAGACTCTGAACCATCCTCAAAGAATAACAGTAAAAACATTGCCCTTTGGAGGTTTTTTTCTGCTGTTTCTATGCAAATAGAATTGAACATCATGCCATATTAACATAAATCAAATACTATCGAAATCTTTTACCTTAAAATATAATAAAAACAGTCCACTGAAAATAATGAACATTAACATCACTGCTTCCCTTTAATCTAGTTCTCCAGATTTAATCCCATCACAAACATCATATTCAATACACAACTTTTCTCCACTGTCGAGACTCCTTTTCTATTGTTTCTGCCTGTTGCGCTGTTTGAAACTTTCATGCCTTTACATCTTGTTCGCCTATCATGCATGATTTGCCTGGATATACGCACCAAGGGTGTTGTTGTGCATTTTGTTGGAACTCGGTCTCGATGTTGGCATGGTGCACACTGATTTGAAAGGAAAATTATTTCTCTCAAATGCTTTAGAACTGAAGTGATGGGTGTTCTGAAAATATAAGTAGAAATGAAGGAAATTTGTGTTAAGACGTTGGGAGTAAAAGTAAAAAGTCCTCAAAAAATGTATCCAGATGCTTTAATTACAGTAATAAATTATTTGTTCTTCCTTCCTTACCATCTCTGCCAAATAGATTGCACACTTATTATTAGAAAGCCTAACAAATTAGAAAGCCTAACAAATCCTGACTACTTGAGACTGATGTAGAGGTTAATAAAAAGCAGCATTGAATAGTCAAACATTGACGAATCAGTTAAGGAAATAGCGAGCTAGTGAAGAAATTTTTTATTGTAGAAAAAGCAGGAGCTTTTCCAAATCTAAACCTTTTTAGTCTAATATTAAAACTTAAAGGGGCAGTGGTGGCCTAGTGGTTAGGGCGTTGGCCTCATGATCGGAGGATCGGGGGTTCAAACCCCTTCCCAATAGGTTCCCCTGAGGTACCCTTGAGCAAGGTACCGTCCCCGTGTGTAGCAATGGTTACATTTTTAATTTTATTGTTTAATCCAATAATAATTTTTTAAAATATTGATTTAAATATTACTAACAATACAATCTGAAGTATTTTTTCTTTGTTTACTATATTATAACACATGTTAAAATAAAATATTGTACAGCTTTGTTCATTTAATGTTTGTTATCACCCATGAGCCGATGCATACCATGCTCCCTGACCCGGGACTACTGAGCCAGAATTCCATACTTATCATTCTCCTCATCGTTCCCTTCACCAGTCTTCCCTTTACTCCCTTCACCTGTCCTTACCACTATATAAGAGTTGCCGGTTCGACCCATGCTTGTCTGTTCTTTGTCCGTCTCTGAGGGTGTGTCGGTGGCCAGCCTTGGTTTGTTGAACTGTTTAAATAAAAGTAAAGGTTTATTTTATGTTATCCTTTGTGCACTTGCCTCCATCCCAATGTTAAACATTCTGTATGTTTGTGCAAGCTGTTCATCACTTTAGAGGCTTGTTCTTTCATACTTTTTTCTTTCCTAGAGTAACTTGAAATCTATGACGTTATAGAGCAATGCTTAATTATTATAATTATTCTTTAATTAAAGTGTCTGAAAGAGAAGCCCTGGGTTCAATCCTTAATGATGTCCAAATCACCAAAAGAACAAAAATGAAAGAGAAAAGACAATCAATCAAAGTACAAACAAACTGGTGAAAGACACTAGATGGGGGGAAATGAACTATACACAGGTGGAAACTATAAAAGACAAAAATTTTGCAAGGAACATTGGTGACTGGAGGGGGAAGAGTCAGAACAAGGATGCAGTGACATTCAATTAAACTATTACACTAAGGATTAACGATTGTTTGAGCCTGGACTGTCTTTTGTACGAGGCATAATCAGAGGATAAATCATTTACATATATTATTTTTAAAGATACAGAAACAAAAACTGCCTGGTTAATTCCATGGGATAAGGAGAGGTTGGTAACAATGAAATAGAACCTTTTTTAAATATAAATATTTTTGGTACATAAAACTACATGAACATGATAACAAAACAGGGATGAAATGCAAAGAAAAATGTCAACCCTTTCTACTCAATGAGCTCTAATTACAGATGTTAAACTCTAATTCTAGATGTCAGAGTTGGGAACCACTGCTCTGTTTAAAACTGTGTTATGATGCTGTTTTTTTCTAGGACACTGTGAAGGACAACTCTCTCCTCTTCATGCCAAACGTTCTGAAGGTGTATTTGGAGAATGGGCAAACCAAATCGTTTCGCTTCGACAACAACACATCCATCAAGGTGATTTGACCGCACATTTGGTGCTGCCATATTGCCACATGAGGTCAAACCCTGACCCCAAGGCTGTATATTAACACTGGATAAAGTGTGTGTGGAAAGGTGAGCTCTGTTTTCTCGCTGTGTGATATAGGACGTCATTATGACGCTGCAAGAGAAGCTCTCCATCAAGTGCATCGAGCATTTCTCCCTCATGCTGGAACAGAGGACAGAAGGCTCAGGCAGCAGGCTGCTACTCCTGCACGAGCAGGAAATGCTAACTCAGGTGAGGAGGAAGGGAAAGGAGCTCTAAAGTTGAATAGTTCAACATTTGATATCAATTTTTAAAGAGAAAAGGACCGTGCTAGTTCAGACGCTTGCATGCACGTAATGCTGGTCATTTTAAGTGGTGGAAAAGTTTGACTGTTACGATTAGGCCATACATATCAAATAATGCAACCAAAAATTAAGGAAAATTACTCTGCTTTAGATGGGGCAGCGGTGGCCTAGTGGGTAGGGTGTTGGCCACATGATCGGCGGATGGGGGGTTTGAACCCCTTCCCAATGGGTTGCCCTGAGGTACCCTTGAGCAAGGTGCCGTCCCCGTCCCGCTCCTCCCTGCGATGGGCTGGGGACCAGTCCAGGGAGCGTCCCCTGTCTTCGCCCTGTGTGTGCTGGGTTGGACGCCAGCGCGACCCCGTTTGGGACAAGTGGCAGATAATGGATGGATGGATACTCTATCCTACTATCCTACTTTATGCTAATGCCCCTACTGAACGTCAAGAGTATGTGAGCACTAAGCAGCATTGAACAGACCCAGCCCAACTGATATTTTCCCTTTAAAAAAATTGATTCCACCCACTAAAATTAACAGCATAATTGGTTGCACCATAATTAAACTCTGAGATTAGGCCTACAATCCAGCTCATTAAGTCCTAACCAATGGGAGAGCTTGGTGAGCCACATCTACCTAGATACCAAAGAGCACAAAAACACTAATTGTGTTTTTTTTTTTTTATAATGAACCCTGTTATAATGAACTCATTTTGTCAGCACCATCGTCTCCAACCCACATAGCATAGCTGGTCTCACTACTGTCCTGTAAACCTTCCCTTTCACTCTTGTTGGTACCCGCCTGTCACAGAGCACTCCTGCTGCTCTTCTCCACCCATTCCAGCCTGCCTGCACTCTCTTTTCCACCTCTCTTCTGCACTTGCCATTAATCGTTTTTGACTTTCTGTTTTTTAAGATTTTTTTCTGACTTTTTCTGCTTTTTTTTTCATGGCTTTCTAAATGAAAATACGTTTTCTAAGATGTTATTTGACAATATATCACACAGGTTAACATGTAATCAAAGAGAGGAGTCTGGTTCTGTTTAATAAAAGCTGTTAGAAATCTAGTGAACATAAAGTACGGGGTGGAAAAAAGGGACGTTCCAGTGCAGAGAGTAAAACTGGAGTAGTAAGGGCACCAGTGGGAAGCATTATGGTGTGACAGTTTAAGCCGGAAGGGCAGAATGTCAAAGCTGTGGCCTCTTGAGCAGCTAGCTGTGAGGCACTAATATAAGTCCCAAACTCATTTCACAGCACTGCACAGTGAAAAAAAGGAAGCACTTGATTTATATGACTCAAATGTGCACTGAAGGCCCATTTCATGAAAAATTCAATTTTCATTCAATTTTTTTTTTTTTTTTTTTTTGTTTAATGATGTATGCGCACATTTTTTTACATTTCACTCCCAGTTCTTACAACCCATATATGAAAGCTAACCTGCAAAAACCTATGATCCTTTCAATTTACTGTTTCTGTAACATCATGAAAATGAACACAATTCAGAATAAAACAAACGATTCACCTGTTCAGCCTACAACAGTTTAGCCTCACCCGATCAACATGACCTCAGCAAGGATGACTGGGTCCAGTTTGGTGCATTGCATGCTTGTGCCATTAAGAAAAAAATCAGACGTTGATGAGAAGTTGCTTTCAGATGGGAAGCATGATGCTTAAGTCATGCAATATGTTAACGTTTTGACCAAAAGCCTTTGTTAATCCAAGCAACATTGGGTTTATATGACAGAAAACAGGATCGGCATGATTGTTATTTAATTAACTTTATTATTATTTAATCTACTTTCAGTCAAAATGACAGTGAAATATCTTCTGTCATCAAAGGTGATCCTAGTTTATATGCTGGTTCCAGAAACAGGTATCTGTTAAATATCTGTATAAATGTATAAATAAATATCTATGTATACTCAATATAGGAGTTCAAAAGCTGTTTGGAAGAAAAGGAATTCATAGACCCAATATCACATAGCTAGTATTTAATGGCCTGTTTGACTGAAATTGAATTAAAGAGCAGTCTCTGACCTTTGCACAGTACTCTAAATTTAAAATTTAAATTACAGTATAACTGGACCTGTCAACCAGTCACATCTAAAACAACCGTTATTGAAACACATAAAACAGGCCTTTTCAGATATTAAAGTATGCTTGTTTAAACATAATTCCAGCCTAGAAACACCCTTAATTGTGTTTGTCAGCTACTAATAAAGGATTAATCTAATTTATAAATCACAAAAGAGGTTCTTAATTATTAGAACTTTAATGAACTGATCTGATAATCTGCCTGTTAGTTGCCACAAACACTGAATCAGTGAGGTAGCACCATTCCAGATGATCATCAAGAATAAAATATCCTTGGTTAAAATAGGGACTTCAGGGATACTGGACAGATTTTCATGGTTGTCAAGATGAGGAATGAAATGAAAGTGACTATTTGCCTTCTGGAAACACAGCACACAGTGAAATACAATGAAATGCAACCTTTGCATTTTATCCATACACACCGTGCAGCAGGGAGCAGATATTTAAAGTGACCAGGAAGAAAGTGATGGGGTGGGACTTTTGCTTAAGGGTACCTCAGGGCAACCTACTGGTCTGGGATTGAAATTAATGACCTTCCAATTCTGGGGCCTAGTCCCTAAACATTAGGCCACCACTGCCCCAATGTGAATGTGTGATTCTGTTTAATTAGGCGTAGTTTGTCCCCAAACAATTGATCAAGTGTTCCCCGGCTTGCTATTGCAACCATGCCTGCCTTTTGTGCATCAGATCGTGGTTTTTGGACTTTCAAAGATCTGAAAATCTGAAACATCAAGATTGCAGCTTTGAACACTAGTGATCCATGTTCCCACTGGTGGCTCAAAATATTCTTCTTTGATTATTATCTGATTATTCATATAACCTGACTCTCATATCAACAGCATAATCCTCATACTTTATTTCAGTCACTGTCAAAGGCACAGT
Organism: Hepsetus odoe; assembly: GCA_017165825.1. Lineage (NCBI taxonomy): Eukaryota > Metazoa > Chordata > Actinopteri > Characiformes > Hepsetidae > Hepsetus > Hepsetus odoe. The sequence goes on from CM029386.1 coordinate 11,315,469, forward strand.
TGATTATCAGTTGGGACTCGCAGGAGTCGGATACAAGAGAGATTAAAGGAGATTGACAGGCGTCTGATTGGTATTCACGAAGAGCCTTCGTATCTTTGTGCTATTTATCAAGCCTGGCCAAAGCACAGAAGAGGCCTTCTGTGTTTTAATGAGGGCCTGAAAGATCATCCAGTGGATTGTTTCATATTCATGGAGTGCGACGCCATCTGACGTAAGAGTCACTCCGCAAGCACAAATGGAAATGAGGTGACCACAGTGTTGGAGACCAAGAGCAGACTTTTAATCGCATGTCTGCAACAAAGGCTAAAGAACAGCAACTGAAATGACCGTGGGGCGAAAAAGCTCTATAGTCTAGAGTCTATAGTCTAGGTCAAGGACGTCTAGTTTGGGAAAGGTGCATGAAGGAGTAGTAGTTTTTCTTTGAGACTTTAATCTATTTGTTGTGTTTATTTCGTGGCCTTAGAATGCTATCCCTCAGTCTCATCTCATGATATCATTTTATTTTCATCTTTTTATTCATCAGTGCTCTTTCACTTCAGTTTCTTTTACAAAACAAATGCATCCACCATTGGGAAGCCCAGTGGTGTCAACCAATTCTGAGCACCTGTTTAGCCATAAGTAGTATCTTTATCTCAAATCATATCAGTTCATCTTAATTCTTTAGAATTATAATTTGCAAACAGTAACTACATTTGTTCAACTGTAATAAGACATTCAGCTTCCTAGCAGTAATGTTAGCTGTTTGCTTTCCTGCTCAATGCAATTTTTTTCTTTCAGTTTAGGGGACGCAACAGCAGATCATCTGTTTCTTGCTGTCTCCTGAATCTTCCTCTTTTACACTGCCTGCTTGTACTCTCTTGCAACATCCATAAACCAAACCCTTCTCCTCTTGCCTGGCAGCTCCATTCTCCACATTCATTTCCCAATATTCTCCTTGTTTCTCCACTGGACATGTGTAAGCATAAATGTGGCTTTAGTTGGGGATGATGATCAGATGGTAGGGCACTGTTCCACTAAACAGCTGTAGGATGCAAGTAAGGCTGTGTACTTTTAAAAACCTGTGTTCTTTTATTGACCATAAAGCAACATGTCCACATTCTGTTTCCCTTTCTCTGTGTTGCGGGCAGGTTACGCAGAGGCCAGGTTCACACAAGATGAAATGCTTTTTCAGAATCAGCTTCGTTCCAAAGGACCCAGTGGACCTTCTAAGAAGGGATGTAGTAGCTTTTGAATACCTCTATGTCCAGGTGAGGAAAACATCATTCCAGAGAATAGGTTACACCAGCATGTTTTAGAAAGAACATTTTGTGTTAATGTACTCTTTATCTTGCTTTTGGGGAAATTTGCCAGAGACATGAAACATTGCCTGTGCAAAGTTATAATACGTTAAACTCAATACTTATATAATATTATTAAAGAGTCTTACTCTTTATTCCTATAAATGCACCATTAGATTGCATTCTCTGTAGAGGGTGTGAATGTTTCACTTAGGAAATCAGCAAAAAGTAATTTCCTCAGAATTGTGTGTGTGTGCGTGTGTGTGTCTGTGTGTGTGTGTGTGTTGATAACACTTTTAATTGGCAAACGTCTAGTAGCTTACCTTTATTTTTGAAAATCATACATTATCTCTAAAAAAAAAAAAGGTATTGGAAGTGACATAATTTTATCACCATCTCTCCTCAGAGCTGTAACGACATGGTTCTGGAGCGCTTTGGCTCTGAGCTGAAGTATGATGCTGCTCTTCGTCTCGCTGCTCTGCAGATGTACATCCTCACCATCACCACACGGCCAACCCAGAAGGTTTCCCTGAAGTACATCCAGTGAGTCAGCTTTCCCTGGTTCCTGCTCTGCTTCAGTTTGCTTATCTGCAGAAGAGCTAGAGTGGACTGCTCTTAGTTTCATTTCATGTCATTCAAACCTCTTTTTTTTTTTTTTTACATCCCTCCACACCAATGGACTAAAATATAATGAGCAAGAACTGTTTACAAAAAGATCTTTGTGACTGAGAGGCTGTGATGTATGCATTTCAGTTATCAGTCCATCACTTTGCATCAACATGGCTTTCATAAATCAAACATTTGACAGCACCCCGAGACAACAGCAGTACTGTTTTGAATCATTTCATTAACCATCAAACGTCAGAATGACTTATCTCAGAACTGTGCTATATTTTAAAAATATTAGATGATTTGGCAGATAGAACAGTTGGGACAGGACAGGTTAGAGCTGAGCTCACTGCGGTAAGTTTTTCATCAGAACTGGAGTGCCCCTGGCCCTTTCTGTAGTGGCTTTTTCTCACAGTTGAAAGAGTGCATGTCAAGTGTACTGAAGATGCAAATGATTTAAATGTATTAAGTGTATTCATCTGGGTGTCTTTCCACTCTGACTGGCAACCTTTAGAACCTTTAGAACACCTTTAAATGTGTTCCCTCCACCTTTTCCTTCAATGAGTGCAGGGAGTGGCTCCTGCACTCCCTGGATAGGATAAGTGGCACAGATAATGGATCGCAATCAGGATACACAGCCAAATTCAAATGTTCAGGATCAATTGTGCAACTTTTGAAAAAAAAAATAATGAGATAGATAGATAGATAGATAGATAGATAGATAGATAGATAGATAGATAAATAGATAGATAGATAGATAGATAGATAGATAGATAGATAGATAGACACGGGCAGTGGTGGCCTAGTGGTTAGGGCGTTAGATGCATGATCGGAGGATCTGGGGTTCAAACCCCTTCCCGATAGGTTGCCCTGAGGTACCCTTGAGCAAGGTGCCGTCCCCGTCACTGCTCCCCGGGCGCTTTCAATAGCTGCCCACTGCTGCACGGGTTTGAGTGTGCATGGGTAAAATGCAGAGGTCCAATTTCGTTGTGGTTCATGTGTGCTGTGCCGTGACCTCGCAATGACAAGGGTAGTCACTTTCAAAAAAAAAAAAAAGATAGATAGATATTACAATTTCCCAAATTAAATGTGAAGAAGTTTATTTTCTATACATTTAGAATTTGACACACTGTAAAATCTTCTGAAAGGTTATCTGTGAAGGAGAAGTAGGATATTTTCAATTTTGGAATTTACACAAGATGTCATTTTTAGGCCACTTTTATTCTTCAATTTGTCATGAAGATTTCATACATTGTTAAAATTTCATACATTGTTAAAGGGTTCCAGCATTTTTTAATTTTGTAAAAACTGAACATTAAAGTGTAATACAGGCCTGGTGTTTCTAATCCTGCCACCTGCTAGTTTCACTCACAGGGTGTTTTTGCTGTTCCACAGGAAGCAGTGGGGTTTGGCACTTTTCTTACCCCCATCGGTGTTCTCCAGCATGAAGGAGAAGAACATCAAGAAAGCCCTGTCTCACATCCTGAAAACCAATCAGAATCTGGTGCCTCCTGGGAAGAAGGTAGGTTCACCTCCAGCCACCCATTTGTTCTGATCTGGGAGCAGTTTTATGATTCCCACCATTACTATTAATAATGAAACTCAAAAACTGTTATTAAATCATTTGCAAAAGCAAATCAAATTAATTCTGAGTGGTCTGATGTGAAATGGATCTATCTTTAGATTGCAGGGGGTGCAGTGTCTTCAGTACAATAAACAATAATTGCGGCCAAACCACAAATGAAGCTGCATGCGTTGTTGAGTCTAAAAGATTGTTTAACGTCATCATTTCTTTGGATAATATTGGCCTTGCTTTGCCTAAAATGCACTGAATTTACCTCTTCACCATCAATGATTTTTTAATCTAAAAAACCTTTTATGGACATTAAATGCTCTGGATTTCTGGTTCCTGCTGCTCCTGGATCACTGCTGCTTTTTATCATTTCCTGGAAAGGATTATTTAATGCCAAACCACTCAGAGTGCCCTATATGAGCATTTAATATTGCAGCTGTTTAATTATGCAGGAATTTTATATATCAATGGATTTCCACTTTAATATGTTGCGTCTCTTGCTCCTCATAAGCATATGCTGTAATGAGTCTAAAAATGTCAGAAGGGAGACATCTGCTGGTTTAATGGCAGGCCACAGCAAAGTTACATTACCTTTTCCTTTACAGCCCCCCTGCCAAGAGAGGTGTTACTGCTTGCTTGAAGTACAATGAAAAATGTATGATGCTCATAATTATAAATATTATAATTATATATATACACATAAAAGTCATGAATTATGCATTAAGATATCTTTAGTATTTTTGATTAATTAAATAATATATGCATTTTTGTACTCTTATCAATTGTTCATGAAGTAGAACATCGCAAGAAAGCAGGTTTAATGTGGATTCTCGCGGGGATGTATTTTTTCAATGAAGAAGAATTCATGACATTCTTGCGTTATTTGTTTTACAGTTAACCATTTTGCAAGCAAAGGTTCACTATTTAAAGTACCTCAGTGAACTCAGATTATACGGAGGAAGAGTTTTCAAATCAATCTTATTGGTAAGTGTAAATATTGTTTGTTATTTATGTGCCTATGATAAGTTTTATATAAGGGCCAGCATTATAAATTTGTCTCTTTCATTCTTGCTTCCTTCCTTTTCACTGAAAGCAAGGGGAAAAGCAAACAGATGTTACACTGCTTGTAGGACCGAGGTATGGGATCAGTCATGTCATCAATGCCAAGACCAATCTTGTGGCCCTACTAGCAGATTTCAGCCACGTTAATCGCATTGAGATACTCACAGAGGATGAGGTCAATGTACGAGTAGAGCTGCATGTCTTGGACGTCAAGGTAAGTGTTCAAAGCTGCAGAATGAACAGAGGTGGGTATTTTGGGTCTATTTTGATCCAGCTACCTATCTAGTTAGTTTAAACCAATAGCTAAGGAGTAAATCCTGGCGAGTATATTTTCCCTCTGGATCTAAACTACACACTTAAAGACAGTAAAAACATTAAGCCGTTTATTGTTTAAGATTCAGTCAGTTGATGAGTCTTGAAATGTCTTTTTTTTACAACAGCCTATCACATTAATAATGGAGTCCAGCGATGCCATGAATCTGGCTTGCCTAACAGCTGGTTACTATCGGCTTCTAGTGGACTCACGCCGCTCCATCTTCAATATGTCCCACAGCAACAGCACAGGAGAAATTGAAAGTGGTACTTACTCATGACTTCTTACTGCTTAAGATTTTCTTCACTGCTTTCCTTTTTTACAAAATAAGATTGATGTGCTGCTCCTGTGCAATTCAGGTCAAGATCCCAGAGAACTGGAGTGGCCATACAGCACCTCTTTGGGCACCTGTGAGGACCCCAACCTTCAAGCAAGCATAAATTTATCTTTTCGGGATGAATCTGATTACCCTCAGGACCGAGGAGAGAACAGCATGACCTCTCTTTATGACCCAGAGTCCCAGCTACCACAGCATCCAGTCCAAAGTGGAGAGAGATCACCTGTTAGGAGCAGAAGCCCCCAACCACCGCCACTTCCCCCAGCCAGGCATCGACCCCAGGATTCTCCCAGGAGTGCGAAGGTGTCCTTCATATTCGGAGATCCACCCTTGCACAGTGTAAACCCTCAGAACCTTGGCTATCAACGCTTAATGGATGAGAGTCCTGAGGTACCTGAGCGGCCTGCTTTCATCCCTAATGAAGTGGGCTTTAGGACACTCGATGGGGCACCTTTTCAGATCAGGCCCAATGTGGTCTATAGCAACATTGGGGAGGGGAAAATCTTTGACAGCACTGAAGGAATCGAGGAGCCTCTCTTGCGAGATCTATGCTATGCCGAGACCACTGATGATGCAGAGGATGAGGACGAAGCTAGTGGTGAAGAGGACACAGCAACTACGCCTGCAGAGGGTGAGATAGGACTGCCAGCAAACAAAGCAACATTCCTCACCCTCTCAGGCTCCAGTGATGATATCATAGACCTGACTTCCCTTCCACCACCAGAGGGAGATGATGATGAGGATGAAAATGACGCAGTTCTTCACTCCCTCAACATGGCCATTGCTGCTCCTCCTCCTGGATTCAGGGACAGTTCAGACGAGGAGGCCACGGAGGGCAAACCCCAGGCACAAAATTCCTCCAAGTTTGACAGTATTCCTGTGTCCCTGATTGATGCTGTCCCTACACATGGGGAGAGCAGTGGTGTCAGGAACTTGGATCATGCTGTAGTAGACACACTGCAGGCACTAGAAGAGCTGGCTGTATCTGAAGACACCAGTCAAACTCAGTCTAATGACAGTGCAGGTCTTTACCTTATAACAATTCTATATGCACACTTTCTTCACTACTTCACAGACATTTGGTTGATCTGACTGGCATTTTGATTCCTGTGACTTTTGTTGAACTTTTGTTTTGGATTTGTACATTTGTGAAGCATTTTCTTATTTCACCAATACTTAGTGTTCCTGCACTACAAGAAGCATGCTTATAATCAGAACTGACTGAAACAGTATTATACGAGTACACATTAATATTACCAAATGTGAATTTTAATACTTGTTCTTAAAATCAACTCTATAAACAAAAACATTCTGTCCATTTTAATAGGGCAGCTACACTCCCATTTTAAAGAATGTACTCGTTCAATTCAAAGCTGTGCATGAAGGCATGTGCTCACCTGTCAAACACAGTCAAATTACAGATTCCACTTTCTACAGTGCTCTTAAATATACTTAAAACCATATTTTATTTAAATGTGATCGTCTCTGGGGGGTGGGGGGTGGTAGTAACAGATAGTGTGGCAGCAGCTCTCGTCTGACATAAAGATCTGCTCTGTTTGCTGTCAAGTTTTAAACCTGCTATAAAACTGTTTTACTAGAAATGAAAAGCACCAAAAGAGAATATATTTCCTCATGCAGCAGCAATGTGACAGAGCTGAGTTGGAGTCAGTGTGGATTTGACAAATGGTGGTACTTGATAAGGATGACTTTATATACATATTCCAGATGTTGCATAAAACATGATATACAAACCTCTTATCACACTGAGCATTTTTTTTTTTTAGCATTTTATGATTTAAAGTGCTTCCCCACAGGGAATTTATCAGGCACGTGCTCTTCTAACTTTTATATGGCTTGCAATGAGTTTATTGCACTTTGAGGCAAGGTGATGTCTGTTCCCTGCCTGAATTAATGATGCATTCAGCTAGATCAGCTCTAATTTAATTTCAAACTTGTTTTGCAAATTAACAATAACTATTTAAAGGACTCTGCTGCTGACATTTATTACTACTAGTTATACAAGCCCAGCATAATTAATGAGTACTGGAGAATTTGAATTATGTGGGTTAGCCCTTCTTATAGTTAAAAGAATAAAACATAAATGCACATTACAAAAGGGTAACATACACCTTAAGGACAAAGTGCAATGAAGGAGATCATATGCAGAGTAGTTATTTATTGTTGCATCATTTATTTGCTGTACATTCTGAAGAAATTGCTTTTTCTGTAAAACTATGATTTCCAATAGAATACAGAACACAAGAATTGTACTTAAATGTGTTAAAATAATTTATTCTTCTGTTGCCTACAGGTAATGGCATATCAAGGGCTTTCAGTCCTGAGTCCTCGTCAGATTCAGGAAATGAGACCAACTCCTCAGAAATGACGGAGAGTTCAGAACAGGCTGCGGCCCACAGGCTATCTGAAAATTCCATGCGTCTTTTTGTGGCCACCACGGAAGGTTACCAGCCCCTTCAGGAGGAGAAGACAGAATTTCCTGTCTCCCCTTGTGCTAGAGGGCCCATTCCGAAGCCGCCACGAAGTCCATCTCGCCACAAAGAGACACACACTCAGTCTGCAACAGTGCCTTCAAAGCATAATCTACCTTCTTCTGAGAATTTAGAGATGGAGCCAGAGACGATGGAGGATAAGTCCTTGAGTAACTACATGGTCAAAGCACACTCAAGCACGCTTTTGAATACTGGCAAGAGATCTAAAGCAACAACAAGTGGAGGAAAACGACACAAGAAACTAACAGATGCTCCAGGAAAGTATAACACCTTCAGTGGGAGAGAGAGCAGTAGAAGGAATCAGTTTGACGTTGAACGGACTTCTTTCTGTGAGAGGATTCAGGGGCGACAACCTCTGCTAGAAAATGAGTCTTTGGAGAATCAACGTGAAGAACCTCTTGGCTCAGGAGAGAACCTAACTATCAGTAACAATACCATTATCATGGGCCAGATGGAGCACCAGTCAAATGCAGTCCTTTTATCCCCAGTAAAGAAGCCTCAAGATCCGGGCGTGACTGAGCTCCACAAAGAGGATCAACAGGTCCACCCACCAATAAGACAAGGCGTGGCACGGCTGTGCGAGTACCACCTGGCCAAGCGAATCTCTTCTCTGCAAAGTGAAGCTCATAATTCCCTGCAGAGTTCCCAATGCTCCTCACTGGATGCTGGTTGCAGCACAGGGAGTAGTGCTTGTGCAACTCCAATGGACTCACCACTCTGTGCTCCTGACAGTAAGCACCCTCTCTCTGAATCTTCCTCCTCCCTCCTGCTCACCTCAAGGGATCTCCACCCTAATGCTGACCCTGCTCTCCTGAGGAAGATGCTGCCAAATGTACACCCTCCAGGATCAGATCCATCCCTCAATGCCCGGCCATCAAAAATCAAAGAAACCACAGGTACAGCTCGAAGGAGTAACCTTCTCAGTGATCTGCATGCAAAACATGGCAGTGTAAGAAGTCTTAACACAAAGGAGGGGAGTGAGGCTTATAGGCAGTTGATAAACTATCTGACAGTCAGCCAGATGCATCAAGGAGGCAAGCTCCATAGGGCAGGGTTGGGGGGAGGCAAAAAGGACAACAAAAGGCATGTCACAAACAATCCTCTCCTTTTAGACCTTGTTAGAGGTAAAGGAAACATTACTGGTAGATGTCCCTGCATGCCACCCTCGCCCTCACGCATACTCAGTCCAAATCTAGTGCACCCAAATGCAGCCTCTCTAAGAGTGAACAAAGGTCCTCAAATGTACCACTCAGCCACCTTACCAGCTAAATTGAAGAGGAGTCCTGACTTGCATGCTCAGAGACCCGCAAGCAGCCTTGAAATAAGGCCCAGTCTTTCTGAAAGGAGAAGTTCCTTTTCCGGCCTCGAGTGTGAGTTAGAGCAAAGTTTTAACCCTGATCGGTTCCTTTCTCTGACTAGGAATCGCAGCGGAGGCATACCCCATGCCAGCCCTGAGGACTGGCAGAAATCTGACTGCAGGATGACACATGCCATCCAACAGACGCCTAACGATTCTCTTTGTCTCTCTAACATCCCTAGTGTAGCTCTCACAGAACACCCTGGCATGCAGTTTGGAGGAGGAGGAGGAGGAGGAGGAGGAGGAGGAGGAGATCCGCCTGCTATTTTACCAAGGCACGTGAGAACCTGTGCAAGCCCTCCGCCCCCGCCGCCGCCACCACCGCCACCGCCACCACCTCCTCTGCCTCAGTCAAGTCTCTCACTAAACACCAGCTACAGTGTGTCAAAGCAAGAGCCGGTCGTTCCTCTAAGACAAAATCACGTCCATATGACTCCTCAAGGGTTCCATCAGTGTGATGCCAACTCCAATAGTTTGAGGCGAGGCAGGGAACTTAGAAGAAGTTCTAGTAGCATAACTGCTGGCTCTGAAAGTATTGAAGTACTCTTTGAGAAAACAAGGGCACCATCAGTGGGAAGAATCCAGCAGAGCAATTTTCTGCCAACTGAGCCACAACTGCAGAGAAGACCCACCAAAAAGAAGCTATCAAAAAGCTACTCCCAAGGTTCTGTGGCCTCCCAGACAACCTGTTGGTCTACAGGAAGTAAGGACAGCAGGAGATCTTCAGTCATGCTTCCAGTACAGAAGGACAGCAAGCAAATGAAAAACACACAAAAGCTGGATTCCAGTCCCTGGAGATGCAACGGCCCATTTAGCTACTGCTTCTTTAAAAGGAAAAACCAGACAGAGGATGATGATGGCGATATAGAGGGACTAAGAAGGTATCGTGGTGACTCCGATGAAGCGGGACCATCCCAGTATAATCCCAACCCTGTCATAGACAGCACAGGAGAGCAGCTATATGGTGAAGTTTTAAACAACATGAGCTTTGGTGACAGATTAACCCGCATAAATGCTCTGAAAGACCGCATGTATGTCTTCCCTGCTGGTTTTTCTGATGTGCGGAGGGATGCGAGCGAGCTGATTGCTCTGGTGCGCTCCAGTGTGGGCAGAGGCGACAGAGGTTCTCCGCCTATGCAACTACAGGAGCTGGCCCAGTATAAGCAGCTGTTGGCAATTGAGTCGAAAGAACTTGGACGGGCTTGTCGGAGGATGGCCCAAGCACACGGCAGCCCAGAGGAGATGTTGCTGGCGGTCACTTGCAGTTTCCAGGTGCTTTGCTGCTTATCAGAGGTCTGCATGTGCTTGTTGCGTGGCCTGGGAGCGTCAGCTGCCCAGCAGCAGCTAGAAGTCGTTGCCAAGGTTGATGAGGTTTTCATGAACTACATCTGTCTGCTCCATGCAGCAGAGGCAGCCTCAGGTAGCTCACCTGGGGACCAAAGCGTTAAAGCACTCGCTCGCCACTCAAGCACCATGTCAGCTATCGCCAACACCCTCACCCGCTCCCTTAAAACACTGCTCAGCAAGTAAGCCTCATGTGATGTACAGAGTCAGTCATTTATTTGCTAAGCCATACATGGACAACCTGGGTTGAGTGAATGACCCAGTGTTATCCACTTTAATGAATTATCCTGTGGTGTGCATAATTATTTTCTATGTAATAATGTATATACAAATACATTTTAAATATATATATATACAAAGCGATAGACCTTTTAAAGAAGCTTTAAAAGATTATTCGTCATCTAATCCAAATATCTTGAAATGCTGTACTGTCACATGTCACGGTTTAAAAGTAGGGGTTCAGACTAGGTGGCTTTATTAAAAAGCTGTAATACTCAGCATAGCCGGCTTCTTATGGCAATTTAGGTGTTTTTTTTTTAAATTGATTTTATGCATAAAGAGATCAATATCAAGCTGAAACGATATGCTATTTGTTCATGTAATAGTTTCCTAATAAGAACATTAATGTTTGTTTTTTTTCGAAAAAGAATGAATATTAAACATTTTGGTTCTACTTTCTTTGTATTTTAACATTAGTTGGTCATGCTTTCTGATCTTGTTTGTTACGAGGGTTTTTCGGACCGCGATGCTAAACTCTCCATCATAAAGTGACTCAATTAATTACAATTAATCTCAGTCTTCTTCCAGAATCTCCAGAATCCAATAAAGCATTCAAAGAGTTGCAAAAAAAGAGTTATTTGTCTTATTGATCTTATTGACTGATTAAATGATTCTTTGGACACAATTACATTGTAATCTGTAAATGGTTTACTCATTTACCTGCCCGTTCAGCATGAAAGGACAACTTTTGCACTGTGATCTTTTCTTGTTTTGCCCTATTTCCTAATGAATATTGAAAATCATCGACTGTCTCCTTTAATTTGATGTATTTTACCCACAAGACCCTGTGGAGGGTATTTATAGACTATAAAGCAAGTTATATTCATTAAGAATAAGTGGGGAAATAATTGCACCTGAGAAAATTGTCTTTTTCAGGCTTGAAATGTCCAAAAACATTGTGTATGTAATGCTGTACAACAGCAGTGTTCTGGTTTAAAAAACAGGAGCAAATTACAACAACGGCAGCTCTCACATGAGACTGGACTGAAGGGGGACATCTGTTTACAAAGGCCCTTCAGTTTGTGCAAGAAAATGTTATATGAGGTCTCCCCTGATTTCACTCACCACAGAAAACTGAGTTAAGTGCCACGATGCGACTGTAGCCAATTTCCACAGATCCTCAGACTGGAGAGAAAACATTACCTGGCTTATATCATCATTGTCAAGAAATTGTTTACTGAAGCTCAACAAGAGCATCCAACCGCTGAAGAAGGAGCTTCTGCACAGAGCAGAACCAAAATCCCGAAATGCACGTGAGAGACACGATCCAATTGAATTTTTCAAAAGCATTCTGGGAGAGCCTGGTTTAGACCATGTGGACGGCCATAACATCGCAAGAACGTATTGTACGCCACACACTTCTGTATATTTTAGTAACATCTTTACAGTTTCTTTAATCACTGAATTGAACAAATTGAGGAATTTGGCATTTGCAAAATGCTAAAAATACAAATAATAGAAACGTCCACAGAAAATACATAAATGCACAGAAATTTAAGAATAGCATTTCATAAGTATTTACTCTGTATTTATTCAATAAATCGTATTGGCATCGTAAGGAATAATAATGAATAGAAGATGAAGAAAATATACTATGTATATTAATATATATATATATATATATATATATATATATATGTGTGTGTGTGTGTGTGTGTGTCTGTTAATGATTTATTACTATTATTATTCTTGTTTATATTATTACAGTAGATGTATTATTTTACTATTATTACTATTGATAATAATATTAATATTATTTAGTAGAAATGTATGTTTATAAAGGTTTTTTTTCTGTGATATTCTGTGATAATTTTGGTGATATTACTTTTATCGTTTAAGAACTACAACAACAACAGCAATAATAATAATAATAACAACAACAACAACAACAAATGTGGTGGTGGTGATGATGATGATGATGATGATGATGATGATGATGATGATGATCCCTGTTACGCGGGCCATATACCTGTTATCCCCTCAGTTAAATAAAGCTGTTTGTGGCGCAACCAGCCAATTACAAGCAGGCTGTGTGTCAGGCGTGGTTTAAGTGAACGCTGAGCAGCTGGAGCAGCGCAGAGCGCATGTCTGTTCTGACCACGTGTGCTTATGGATACGTTCCAATCCGATAAGCGCATCCTCCCCTTCCTCCCTCAGTTTAGACCCAGGCCTCACTACAGTCCCCGGATCAAGGTGACTTGGAGAACAGGAAGCAGAAGGGAAAGAAGCAAGTGTATTGCCCTTATTGGGACGTGCCCGAGCTGTTCCGCTCTTCCCCCTTTTTTGTTTTTCTCTTTTTGGAGAGGCGGGCTCGCCTCGTCATTTCCTTTTCGCCCGGGTCCTTCGCTCGCTGTTGCTGTACGATGCAGGGCTGCTGCTGTCCTTGTCTCTAATCTGTCTCACGGAGACGCGTTTCTGTCCCCAAACAGCGCACTTTTCCGCCTGGTCCCCACACCCGCCGGCTGAGCTGCAGCCATGCCCAACATCGTGCTCTTCAGCGGGAGCTCCCACCACGACCTGTCCCAGAAAGTGGCGGATCGCCTCGGGCTCGAGCTCGGAAAGGTGATCACAAAGAAGTTCAGCAACCAAGAGACGTGGTGAGTCTGAATGAAGCTGCTTTTGCACTGATTTCTCTCCGGTCAGGCTGTAGCCTGCTCTCCTCCCCCTCGCCCACATGGCTTTCATGTGTTTGCAGCACTTTCACAAGCGATCTACACGAGTTTTCACTCTTCATCAGATCAGACAGATGCACATTTTCAGCTGGATCGCCTGTTTACCACCCATCTGTTATCACCATCACCATCTGTTTAATGAAATAAAGTCCACATTGCATCTACTGCACTCACAGTGCACCAGATTACAGAACGTCAGGAGAACTTCAACATTAGGCTCTCCTGCAGCCCGTCAGCACACTGTACAGCACCAGGGAGAAGGTCTGGGCCCACATGAACTTCTGATCTGCATGTTTAAAGGCATATTTAAAACATCTCAAACACTCATGCACTTCTAGAAACCTGTAAAGTAAGCATTTTAATATGAGCACTGTTTTCTTCAGCACAGCCTAAGAAAGGCAAGGTAAGCTTTCTTTTCATTGCTTTGAGCCATCTTTAGGAATAGTTCTCCAGGCTTCCTGAAGGACATTCCAGTTCCTTTGGATGCTTGTTCTGTTTTCTGTAAAGATGATCCTGCTTCTTCCTTTAAAGCTGGTCAGGTACAGTCAGGAACTGCGCTGAAGCCAAGAACACCGAAGGTTTTTGAGAAATATTCCTCAGTTTGTACATTTGGGGCAGTGGTGGCCTAGTGGATAGGGACAAGTCCCAGAATTGGAAGATCAAAGGTTTGAATGTCAGTCGTGAAAGTGACTATTCTTGTCATTGTGAGTACACGGAACAACACACATTGATCCACGACAAGATTGCACTCTGCATTTAACCCACACACAAACACGTGCAGCAAGGGGCAGCTATTGGAAGCGCCCAGGGAGCAGTGACGGGGACGGTACCTTGCTCAAAGGTACCTCGGGGCAACCTACTGGCCTGGGATTCCAACCCATGACTAGGCCACCGCTGCCCCTAGTTGCTCTGAGCTACACTTATATTTATATTTATATATATATATATATATGATAGATAGATAAACTGATCAAAAGAAGATGAGGAGATGGTAGGTGAGGTTCACGCCTTGTGTATCTGACCAGCCAGTTTTTCTAGTATTGAAACATGAGAGGCTAATTGTTGTTACACAGATGTATCGAGTAAGACTGAGTGTTTTAACTATAAACAGCTCTTGATATCTGCTCTCAGCTGAAGCTTTGGATTTCACTGTACCTTTTAAGAAGTTAAAACCAACATGAAGAGCGGGGAGCTGTCTGGTGAGGGAAAGCATGCCGTTTTGCAGCTGAGAAAAGGGAGTATCCCCATAGGAGCATTTCACAAACATGGCGCAGAGCCGTTACAGCTATACCTGAAAAAGAAGGAAAGTCCTGATGATCATTGAATTGTCAAGGAAACAAGAATGGGGGAGCACAGACAGATTGTGAGAGTGCTAAAGAACAACCTCCAAACAATTCATGATCGATGGAACCAGATCTCCAGAACATTAGGTCTTCAGTGGTTACTACCAAGGAAAGACAAAGTAGTCCTTTCCATGGATGCCCCACCTCACATCTTACAGAACCTAAAGGATCTGCTGGAAATACTTGGGTGCCAGAAGCTGCTCACACGCATTGAAAGGTCTTGGCAGAGTTGGTTTGGCCAGTTTGGTGATTTCCCAGCACGGCTGGTTCGGCTCACCTGATATATGGCAGTTTTAGGGAGTGTGTGGAGAAGGCAACTACCAAACTGTTCAGGACCGTCGTTCTCCTGGACTGGAATTGGGCACCCCTGAGAGAGCCATTATTATACAGATTATTAATGTTACGACTTATCAGTGTTGTCCGTAATCTGAGAATCTGTTAACATGTGGCAAATGGCAGCAATGGCCTCGATCGAAAGGTCATGGGTTTGAATCACAGACCAGTAGGTTGCCCTGAGGTGCCCTTGAGCAAAGTCCCGGGCGCTTTGAATAGCTGCTGCACAGATGTGTATGGGTGGAAAAGCAGAGGATGCATTTCTTTGTGGTTCACTGTGTGCTGTGCTGTTTCACAATGATGCATAGTCACTTTCACTTTTCACCCAACACCTTAAAATATGTCCATATCAGATCGCCATTCAGTCAGTACTCCAGGACAGAACTGCATGATGGGGTTTTGACAGACTTCGCAAGATGAGTTGGGCGAATTTTGCATTTTGCATGCAGGATTGAAATGAAAAATGGGAAAATTATTCCAAGCTGAGTTTCTAGGATTACTGAGAGTGTATTAAAATAAGCTGTTGCCCAAAATCCCAGAACTTTGGCTCCGTGCTAGAACTGCACGAATGTCGGAAAACCCCTGTGCTGTCTAAAAATGTCACTGCTAGCCTGGATGATGGATATCTTGGTTGTATTTTGGTCTATCTAGGTTAGTCAAACACTTTCGGAATGCTTAACCTATAAGGACCGTTCATGCAGCTTGACCTCTTTTTTTACGATTACCCTGTTTCTCTCTGTTTGCAATAACTGTTATCTCGTGAACTGTGATGTCGTGCAACCTTGTTGACCACAGTCTTAGAGTTCAGACCGCCACTGACACTCTGACGTGCTTTTATTGGCTTTTTGCACGAGGCGATACATGAGTGAAGAGGTTTGAATTAAACTTTTGTGCAGTAACATGTCCCAAGATATGGCTGAATCATATTAAGGCCATATATATATAAAACATACCGTTTGACCACAAGCTGTCTTTACATTTTGAGCATTTCCTGATGAATGGGTCAACTGCGTATATTCTGGACTTGCTTGGAATTAGATCTCATTAAATATGGATTAAATATATGAATGCTTTCATTCTCTTCTTCAATAAAGTTGCCTTTATAGACATAAGGCTCTGTGACCATAATAAAATTCACAAAGGTCCAAAATAACTAACTGATAATGGGATTCAGCTCCTTGGTTTGGCGATCGTTCTTTTTGGTCAAGGCTCACGCTGCGTTATTGTCATGCATTTTGTCCATCGCTAGTCATGATACAAAAAACTATTTATTTATTTTTTTTTGTAAATGGCTAAGAACGAAAAGGTAAGTAATTAAGTCACTAACAGCTTCATTTACGCTACAGACTGAATCCCATATGCGAGTTGAAATGGAGGGTGGTTTATTGGTTAGGGACTAGGCCCTCGGAAGGTTGTGGGTTCGAAAACCAGACCAGTAGGTTGCCCTGATGTACCCTTGTGCGAGGCACCGTCCCCCTCACTGTTCCCCGGGCGCTGGACATATCTGCCACCTGTTGCACGCGTGTGTATGGGTTATAAGCGGAGGTTGCATTTCGTTGCGTTTCACTGTGTGCTGTGGCATATAGTCACTTTCACTTTCGGTTGGACCACCCTGTAGAATTCACCCGAGGGCCTGGACACTTAAGGCTGAATGACTCGGAAACCCTGAGAGCCAGCACCAGTGGCTCAGCCCCTGAAGGGAGCGTGTATTAGCCACTGTTAGGGAGGTGGGTCTCGTGCTTTTCGCTCACATGTGGAGCGTGGCATCCCGTCTCCCTCCTAATTGATTGAACTCGGACTCGCTTGCGCTTACGGAGCGGGGAGGACTTTTTTTCACATGACACAGAATGAGAGACGCATAAGGGTGTAAGGACCTTATCTAATGAATTGGTCACACGAGTGTCATCTTTTTCTTGAATCCTGCGAGAGTTTTCATTCCGTGCCACTTTCATGTACTGATGCTAAAACCTAACGAGCGCATTTCTTTCTTGAAGACTTGTCACTTTAATTCTTTTAGCTGAGATTTGATCACACTCTCAAGAACTCTTGATGAAGGATTCGACTCGCGTCGGGTGAAACCCAGCTGACATCAAATACATGTTCTTGCTCCCAGGCTGAGCATTCGGAGGTGTCTGACACCTTCTCGGTATTTATGATAAAATTACTTCTAAGCTTTTCTAAATCGTTGAATGCAGTGTTGGCAACTGATAAACATCTGCTTCCCGGTCAAAAATGATTGCATTTTGTACGTCCTTGCGAGGAATTAATTGGAATAAATTTGGACCAGCTCATTGGCTCTGGGTGGAGGAAGTAATGCTGGATCTTAAGCAGCTTAAACAAACTGACGCTCAACTCTGAAGTTTTATGCGGTTCATAGGGCATCTTTTTGGCCTTATTTTTTTCCCTTATGGTCCCACAACTCTCCTCTTTTCCAAAACGATATTCATTTCATAGGAACGATACACATGTTGCTAATGTTAAGCTAAGATGGTGTTTTTCCTCCAAGGTTCTCATCGTTTTTAATGTATAATTGTTTCCTTTTACAACTGTAATGTAGTGCGCTGCTTGGGTTTTTTTTTTTTTTTTTTTTTACAATCTTTTTCCTCCCCCTCACCCCTCCTCTCTCTTCTCTCCTACTATGGTATGTGTGATGTGGCATCATTTGAAGTGCTGAGTACCTTTGACATTGTTTATGTAGAGATTGTGGAGAAAAAAAGGCAAATGAATTCATTTTAAGATCCGTTATTCAAATACAGTGGTGCCTTGACTTATGAGTTTAATTCGTTCCACGACGGAGCTCGTAACTCAAATTACTCGCATGTCAAATCAGTTTTCCCCATTGAAATGAACTGAAATGCCATTAATCCTTTCCGGATCCCCGGAAAAACTTTTTTAATAAGAATAATTTGCTTATAAATGACGAATATTGTATAAAAACACAATACAGTAGAATGTACTGCAATAAACTGGTTTAAGTATAATGCTGACGAAGGTGGAGGAGAAAGGCTGAATAAGTGAATCTTATTGGCTGATTTGTGCCCGTTTCGCCACGCTTTCCTCACTGTCATGGGCGGAAACTGCATGACGCAATAAATATGTTCATATTGCCCACCCTCCATTTCGACAATATGTTCTTGTAGATATTTATGGGTTTTTAACCCTTTGGAGCAACGTGTTCTGTTTTATACGGCGCGTCCAAAGAAGCTTGATTGAACTAGCCTATGCAGTTCAGGTATTTTTGAGATCAAAATGAAGGTTTGGCCTTCAGTGACACTTTTTGAGCAAATTCATTTCGCAGGTTAAAATAAGGCTGACGAAGTGGTACCTGGTTAATAAGCAGCACACCTAAATTGTTTGAGCACTAGAGTGTGTAAATGGCCAGCACTGATCAACAGCCCAGCTCAGCACGGTCATCATGTACACACACTCGGCCCAGCTCCAGTCTCGTTAGTAGATCACACTGAGAGAAAAATTCAGTGGCCATGTCTCTGTAAAGCATCAACATGAGCTTTTGACTGATTAGTGATTAGGCTGTGTGGAGATACATAAGACGTCCAGTCAGTGAAAGTGCCTTTTGTCATCATGAAACACAACAAAATGCAGCCTCTGCTTTTCACCCATACACACACATGCAACAGGGGAGCAGCGATGGGGACGGTACCTTGCTCAAGGGTTCCCCAGGGCAACATATGGTTCTGGGATTCAAACCCATGACCTTCCTATCCTGGGGCCTAATCCCTAACCACTAGTCCACCAAGAATTTGTTTAAAAATGCATTTGATTAAATAAAGGAACGAACGAATAAATAAATAAGTAAATAAATGTGGTAGGATACTCGCCTATGGACCAAGAGGTTTGAATCGCACCTCCAGCCCTGTCACCATTGGGTTCCTGAGGAAAAACCCTAAACCCCAAGTGTCTCCAGGAAGACTGTCCCTGTAATCAGAAATTGGAAGTCGCTCAAGATAAGAGCGTCTACTGAATGCCATAAAAATGTAAATAAATAGCAGAGCATTTGTAGTGATTTGATGTGAGAGTTTTTGCTTAACCATTTCCAACCTTCTACTTGACGAAGCTCAGTATTTAGTGTCGGAGCCCAAAACCTGCTCAATCAATCCTTCATTCAGTTCAATAAGGCGCTGCAGTCCAGTGTATCATTAACATCAACTAATTTTTGCTGTATTTCTCTTTTGTCTGTTTATTCTAATGTTTTTACTTGTAATAATACACTTCCTGCCCAGACCGGTTTAAACACTGCTGTTGAGGAGGATGGTGGTGGTGGTGGTGGTGGTGGTGATGGTTGTTGTTGCCGTCTTCTACAGTGTCGAGATCGGTGAGAGTGTGCGAGGGGAAGATGTCTACATTGTGCAGAGTGGATGTGGAGAGATAAATGACAACCTGATGGAGCTGCTGATCATGATCAATGCCTGCAAGATCGCCTCCTCCTCCCGCGTCACCGCCGTCATCCCCTGCTTCCCCTACGCCCGGCAGGACAAGAAGGACAAGGTCAGAAACCGTTCTAACCCCACAAAACAGAAATATGAAAGTAGCCACATAGCAATTAAAATTTCAGTGGGGTCCTAATTTAGAGTAAGGGGTTTATTATTCTATTACAAGATATAGCTGCAGTTTTATGGGTGAACGGCAATGGAAATGGTTTGTGTGAGGGTGGTGCCATCGGTCTTCTAGTTGATAAAATTATAGCTGTTTTTTAGTAATTGTGAATAATTAAAGCCTTAATAGGCCATATTGGTTGATAAACTGCTTTTTCCCATTCTGTCCATCTATCTTTCATCGTATTAGCTTCTATGGATTAATTTACTCTGTTCTATCTATATTCTATGTCTGTCTGTCTGTCTATCTATCTCTTGCTATATAAGTTTCTATGGATTCCTTTACAGTGAACGAAATCCCACCTATTTGTCTTTAAACTGGACTACAATTATTTTGGACCAGAATAATTCAACATGTGTATTAAGAGTTTAAATATTTATATGATGTAAGACTTGGGCAGCGGTGGCCTAGTGGTTATGGAGTTGGCCACAGGATCAGAAGATTATGGGTTCAAACCCCTTACCAGTAGGTTGCCCTGAGGTACCCTTGAGCAAGGTACCGTCCCTGTCACTGCTCCCCGGGCGCTTTCAATAGCTGCCCACTGCTGCACGGTGTTTGAGTGCATGGGTTAAAAGCAGAGGTCCAATTTCATTGTGGTTCACTGTATGCTGTGCTGTGACCTCGCAATGACAAGGGTTGTCACTTTCTGCTGCCTCTGTTTTACCAAAAAAGAAAACTGAAAGTTGTATCTACCGAGTAGATCAGCCATTATTGCTGTGTTTATTTATTCACCATATAGAACTGTACTGCCCAGTTTTTATTGCTTATTGAAAACCTTTAGGTTGTTTTAAATTCGAATCATTAACCGAGTGTTCGGATGTGCTCAGGCTGTGTGGTGTGAGGTATTGCAGTGGCAATGCAGTAAAATTAGCAAACAGAAGAAATTTGTTATTTAGAATACGATGATTTCTCGTGCGGGACGCTGAGAGTCGACATTTATCTGCCTTTGATCACGTGTCGCAACTTTCACTATGGATTTAACTGAACTTTGCTCTTTCGTGCTTGTCGCTGAGCACAAGCCTTTTCATGCTTGATGTTTTATTGGGGTCTTCAGCTGCGCCTTGATATTTATTTCGTTTATATATCAATAATTGGAGAACCTTCCACCGTGAATGCAGCTTTTCCTTCTCCTGAAGATTTTTGTTCCCAAGAAGAGTCTCTCACAATCAATAAAAAGTCTCGGCCTGTCTATCTATTTCTGTCTGTCTGCATTTACATTTAAGGTATTTTAGCAGATGATCTTATCCAGAG
Source organism: Hepsetus odoe (assembly GCA_017165825.1). Taxonomy (NCBI): domain Eukaryota; kingdom Metazoa; phylum Chordata; class Actinopteri; order Characiformes; family Hepsetidae; genus Hepsetus; species Hepsetus odoe. Next base: position 11,336,343 of record CM029386.1, read on the forward strand.
CGACTTACGTGTCTTAATTACAGGGACAGTTCCCTTAAAGCAATTCAGGGTTACGGGTCTTGCTCAGGAACCCAATGGTGGTAGTGCTAGTGCTAGAGGTGGGATTCGAACCTGGGACCTCTTGATCCATAGGTCTATAGGCAAGTTCCCTACCACTAGACCACCACTGCCTGTCTCTCTAGCTACCTATATGTCTGTCTGTATGTCGGACTGTCTGTCTGTCCGTCCGTCTGTCAATACATCCATCTACCCATATGTCTATCTGTCTGTCTGTCCATCTATCTCTCTGTCTAAATTTAACAATTCCAAACTTTAATCTAGCGCGGTGTCCTCCTTCTTAATTATTCAAATTTGAAACAAATCCATTAATTAACAGCATTTCCTGGGGGACTGAGAGATGAGGCACATATAGATCTGGTTAAGTTTATAGTCTATGTTTAATACATTTAAAAAAGGAAAATAAAGCAGCGGTGTTTATTGATATATTGTAATGGAAATGGAAAACGGGTTAAAACAAAGATTTATTAAAGTGAAAGTGACAACCCTTGTCATTGCGAGGTCACAGCACAGCAGACAGTGAACCACAACAAAATTGGACCTCTGCATTTAACCCATGCACACTCAAACACCGTGCAGCAGTGGGCAGCTATTGAAAGCGCCCGGGGAGCAGTGACTGGGACGGCACCTTGCTCAAGGGTACCTCAGGGCAACCTGTTGGGAAGGGGTTCGAATTCCCGATCCTCCGATCATGCGACCAACACCCTAACCACTAGGCCACCGCTGCCCCATACTTTAGGAATTATGTTAAGAGATGAAGGATCCTTTCATTATCCAGATCATGGTTTATAATCCCACCCTTTTAGCATCTTGAATAAACACTGTGGATGCTGCGAATCACATTGCAACACCAACAATGAAATACAGCCTTTAAGAGCTGAACGTTTTATAAATTTTCTACATGAAAAAGAAGTACGCCCCCTGTACCTGGAGTACACTTAAATAAAATATTTTCTCTGTACTCAGTTTAGGTTTAGTATTTAGTTAAGAATATTGGAAAAATATTTAAAATTTGTCAAGGTTTTTTTGTTTTTGCCCTCAAAATGTTAAATATAAGGACATGTTCTCTGTTGCGGATATATATCTTCAAATATATATCTATCTTAAAAATCAACAAGATAACGTGTATGCTGTTTCTGAGAGTTTCTGCTTCTCTATCAAAAATCTAAGTATCCGTTTTATCTGCAAGAGCAAATTTTAGATGGATTATTTCTTCATATTAAAGTTAAAGCCTGAAGTGGACATGTTTGCTTATAAACCTTTCAATCTTCTTTCCAAGCTTTTGTTGCTTAATGGCTTCCAACTGAAAACAGAAACGTCTTCAAAAAAGAAACATTGCACCACTAGCTAGAACTTCTGCTTTTTCAACAGTTATAGTCGTATGCAAAGTTTAGTTGATATCCCAAGGGATAATAAATAAAAAGATAAATGTGTTTTCTACCGCAAAATCATGTTTTATACATCATGGTCCATATCATGCAGCCCTACTTCATCCGAGCAATAAGAAACGGTTTTCTGTGCAGAGTCGTGCACCCATCTCTGCTAAGCTGGTTGCCAACATGCTGTCAGTGGCTGGAGCAGACCACATCATCACCATGGATCTCCATGCTTCACAAATCCAGGTAAGTTTAAAATATTCTGTGCGTCTCCTCCCTTCTCTTGTGGAACTTGAATCATGGATCTTCTGCATGTGCTGATACCCCCCAACCAAAGCTACACTGACTCGCACATAAACTAAAAAAGCTGTTACTATAGCAACTACAGGCTCTAACGGACCTCATTTGCACTAACTATAGACCATGTCGGCCCTCAATGCTTTGTTTAACTTTTAACTAATGCTGGAGGAAAGGAAACACTCTTAAACACCCTTAACCTGGAGGAAGATGATGTCTGGCAGCTTCAGCTTGCCCAAGAGGAGCTCGAGCCCAAATTCTGCAACGCTACTTTGTGGCTTGACTTAAACTTTTGACAATTGGAGCTAATCTCACATCGTGTTGTTTTCTGCAAAAGCATTTTTTGTTCATTCCTAAATGGGGCTTTCATGTCGGCCCCGCAAACAGGTCTCAGCGTGTCCAGCCATCTCTGCAGTCATAGTGTTAATGGCGTTGTATTTATCATTCTACTTCTTTCTCAAGTTTCTTGTCCCAAATCTTTGAGTTCATACCATATATGAACTATTCTTGCCACATCACAGCCAGTGAGACCTCATATTCGCTAAATTGATTTTAAGAGTGTAGTCATGCAACATGTGCATTGTCCCCAGGGCTTTTTCGACATTGCTGTGGACAACCTGTACGCAGAACCCGCCGTCCTCCAGTGGATCCGAGAGAACATTCCAGAGTGGAAAAACTGCATTATTGTGTCACCTGATGCAGGCGGCGCTAAAAGGTAAATGTTTTCTGCCATTCTTATGACTTAATCCCTCAGCGGTGGCCTAGTTGATGGAGAGCTGGCCCCGATTCGAATCCCAGACCAGTAGGTTGCCCTGAGGTACCCTTGAGCAAGCTACCGTTCCCATCACTGCTACCCAGGCAGCTTTCAATAGCTGCCCCCTGCTGCACATGGGTGTAATTTTGCTGTGTCTCACTGTGTGCTGTGCTGTTTCACAATGACAAGAATAGTCACTTTCACTTTTCACTTTCATTCAGAGATTTAAAACTGTTGCTTCAAACAAGGGAAAAAAAAAAGTTCTGTCACAATTCTCTTTTTTTATTATTATTATTCTGTTTAAAAGAAAATGGTAAAGTGCAGTGTCCAAACAGCAGCACCACTTTAAACTGTTAAATACAGAATGTCACTTTCATCCAGCTTAACCCGTTCATTTGTCTTCAGGGTGACGTCCATTGCTGATCGCCTCAATGTCGAGTTTGCGCTCATCCACAAAGAGCGCAAGAAGGCCAATGAGGTGGACCGCATGGTTCTAGTAGGAGACGTTAAGGACCGTGTGGCCATCCTTGTGGATGACATGGCAGATACATGTGGAACCATCTGCCATGCTGCTGATAAGTAAGTATTGAAACACTATTGCAAGTGCCATAATTATGCATTCTCCATATTTTAGTTAAAAACGTTGGGTAAAATGAAATGAAAAAACATGATCTGGAGGACATTCTTTTTAGCTACATTTTCAGGACCACCTGGCTAGTTAGTACCAGATTTATTAGTTTGTTTAATGTTTGGGATCCCTGCTTTAGGGATAGCAAATATGAATGATGGGTGGCATGTTATGCATGTGGTCTAGGTCGGACATGTTCTCCTCGTATCTGTGTGGTTCAGTTCCCTCTCGGGGAAGTAGTGAGACCAGCTATGTTGTTTAGGTTGGAGACAGTGGCGCTGATGAAAAGGCAGGAGGCGGAGCTGGAGGTGTCAGAGTTAAAGATGCTGAGATTTTCGTTGGGTGTGACGAGGATGGACAGGATTAGAAATTAGGATATTAGAGGGACAGCTCAGGTTAGATGCTTTAGAGACAAAGTTAGAGAAGCAAGGTTGCGTTGGTTTGGACATGTCCAGAGGAGAGATGAGGATTATATTGGGAGGAGGATTTTGAGGATGGAGCTGACAGGAAAGAGGAGAAGAGGAAGACCAAAGAGGAGGTTTATGGACGTGGTGAGAGAGGACATGCAGGTGGTTGGTTTGAAGGAGGAAGATGCAGAGGACTGGAAGAATTGATCCGCTGTGGCGACCCCTAAACGGGAGCAGCCGAAAGAAGACGACAAAGAAGAGGAGGAGGTACAGTTCCCTCCCACAATCCCATAAGACATAAACATCGGTTGAACTTGAGCTGCTAATTTGCCTTTTGTTGTGACTGTGCGCAAAGTGTACTTGACTAGCGGTCTGGATAGGTGTTTCTCTGCCCATCACCCTATGAGCACTGGGATAGACTCGAGCTGCTCGTGACCCCCAGTTTGGATGAAGGTGGAAAAATTATTTGAGGCTTGAACTCTACCAGCAAAGATAAGTCAGTAATGTACCAGGTGCTAAGTATGAAAAGGCTTTTAGTCATTAAATAAATTACTCCCATACTGCAAGGTTTGAAAGCAGGGTCATATTTTCTTTCCACTTTTATTTTGACTTCTTTTACCTCAATAGATCTGTAGTTCTATTAATAAGCCAGCTTTCTGTTGTCATTTCTACTCTTCTGTTCTTCTGTGAAATATGGAAAATGGTCTTCTGTGAGCTGCTTCTCATGGCTCATAAACTGTTTTTTTTTTTTTTTTTTTATTATTTACCTTCAGTCCTACTGTTGTATTTCTGCCACCTTGTTATCTTTCCCTTTGTTTCATCAGGCTGATCTCCGCCGGTGCTATAAAGGTCTACGCCATTCTTACCCACGGCATCTTCTCCGGACCTGCCATCTCCCGCATCAATAACGCCCCCTTCGAGGCTGTGGTGGTCACCAACACCATTCCGCAAGAAGAAAAAATCAAACAGTGCTCCAAAATTCAGGTGATCCAAAAACCATTTTCTTATGAGCAGCTTTGTGAGCAGTTGCTGAAAACCCATCAGCTTTAATGGCATTTTGTTTTTATTTTTCTGTTCTGATCAGCTGAGCAAATCAAGATTTTCCAGTCTGTTAAAATATTTCACCTTTCACTCATATTATAAAAGAATTCTTCAGTTGCCAACTGCAAAACCCCTGCAGTGTGATGATCGGGCCTCTGTTCACAAGATACCTTTAATGAGGCTTTCACAATAAAAGGCCATTAAAAGAACATTTTTAAATAAAGAGAAAAGAGAGAAAACTCTACACCGATTATTAAAATGAGATAGCCATCTTGGGCATCATCTCTTTTTAATAGTTCAGTTAAAACATCTGAATAATTATGACATTTTAATCAAAGGATTGGCTTTTTTTAATGACTTGCTTTTTTGGTTCACACTGCATTTTAAAAAAGATGGTTTGATAAAGAGGAGGCCTATATTTTGTATCCATTTGTAATCAATATCCATTTTTCAGAATTTGAAAGCATGAAAAGCTTTGTGTGCCTCATGAAGGCTATACCAAACAGTCAGAAATTGCCGTCACATAATGTCATGATGATAATGTAGTAATTAACATACTTTTCAGCCATTACATTGTCTCTAAGGGCTGCATCTTGCATCAAGAAAAAACTTGACAAAACTCCTTAAAACAAACCTGTGAAAAGAGTGGTTCCAGACTGGTCTGGACTCCTTGTCTGTTGTACATTTTGTCCAATCAAAACTGCTAACCAGTCTGGTTTATTTTTCAGGTCATTGACATCTCAATGATTTTGGCAGAAGCCATTCGGAGAACCCACAACGGTGAATCGGTCTCATACCTCTTCAGCCACGTTCCATTGTAAAGATGGGTTGTGAAGACCCTTCTTCCTCCACCATCAGCTGTTCCAGTATCATTCCCCTGTAGGAGTCTGACGAGTGAATCAAGTTTGGTAGTTAATCGCAGACGACCGGCTCTTCTGAATCTTACCAACATTACTCTCATCATTCCCTCAAAGCAAACTTCATAATGATCTACAGGTTTATTTCTGTAGGTTTTTTTCCATCGTTGTTTCCTCTTTCATTTTTGTTTTGATCAGTGTTCAGAAAGGGGAAAGGAACATTAGAGAAAACCTACAGAAATTATCACGGTATCAGAGTTGGGGAGTCTGGGTAGAAGTGTGTAAAGTGGTTTATTGGAGTTTCCACACACAGCAGGTGAGGTGTAAGCTCCTATTACTTGCGTTACTAATTAGCTACATTAGCTTTACAGGTTTAGCAAAAATATAAAATCCCATTAGACATGCCTAAACCAGTCTTTTTCAAAAGTCTGTGGAAATTAGATTTACCATGACCACTACTTTGTCATCATTAAAAGAGCTACAGGTAAGAAACAATGGCCCTTCTTTCAGACTCTGCTGCTTTTTATTATTAAGTACATTTTCTCAAAAGCACCCTATTTTGGACCAAAGTGGCATGACAGCTAAACTGAAAGGTAGTTCATAAAGTCGTTCATAAAGAAAAAGTGTTCATGCTCCCTTAGAAATGTCTTACCTGCTCCGCCTATTGGACAACCTTTACTTTAAGCCTCAATTTCATTGTCAGATACCACACTGAATGCACTACCTGAGCCATTGGGAAACACCTCTTCAGGAACAACAGAAGAGACCATTACACTTGCTAATTAAGAGTTCACGTATTCTGAAACTCCACAGCCTACAGCTGGGCTGTGTCAAAGAGGCTAAAACACTGATATATATCAGATATAACATTTAGAGTTTGCCGTGACCTGTGGATCGTGATCTTTATCTATACACAAGGAGTGCATATATTTTTCATTGTGTTCCAATTGCCGATTATAAAACCATGTCATCTGTATTGTTCCAGTAGCCTGTATTATGCACAGCATTGTACCAACTGCACCTTTGTGGGTAATGCATGACGTACACAATATTTAATGTAAGCTTTAATTATTGTGTTAAAATGTTCAGCTATTTGTGGACACGCACAAAATATTTCTTCCAATCCAGACTTTATTCTCACTGATGGTTATCATTTGTTACTTTTCTGTCGTCACCTAGAATCACACCGGTGGGTACAAAATCTAGGACTGGGAATTTAATATAAAGTCTTTTGAAAGAATTGAAACACCTTGCCTATAGAGGGAGCATCTCTGGTTCCCTTCAGAATTGTGGAAGTGTTTGTTTTAAGTTCTCTCAACACCCATCTACTGGAAGGTGCATTAGGGAACCTTTTGGTGGTCCTTCTTTGGCAGGCGTGTTCAGTCCCGACCCTGGTGATCTTCCAGTTTTTGCTCAGACTCCAATCTGACACTTTTGATCCAGGTCATGAAATCCTTCAGGAGCATCTTAACAACAGCCAGGAGTGTTGCATCTGAAGTGTCCAGGACCAGTAATTTTGGCATCATATGTTGAACCCTTCTTGACATCTTTCTTTTGAGAGTTTGAGGATGTGTGTTGATCAGTGCTTTGCTATTTTCTAAGTGCCCTATTTAGATGTTTTTCTTTCATGTTGATCCAGAAATGGACCCAACATTTCTCATTCCGAATCTAAAAACATCAACCGATTACATTCCGGTCTTTACTAGTAACTCAGTGGTACTGGTATAGCATACAGAAATCTGTGCCACACTCCTTCAAAATAAAGGTTCCTGTTGGTTCTGCTTATGTCCTAGGAAAATCTTGAACATTCAGTTTTTAAAATATGAACTGAATGTCTATAGATTATTTTAGGAACCCACTGATTTTCATACATGGCAGGGGTTTCCAGATACAGCTAATAATCTATAGAAGCTTCTGGGTGTGTTGGAAAATGCTGAAAGGTGCAGAGGGGAGTCTAGGACCAGGTTTGGGGACATTCCTCCAAAGGACTCTTAATGACACCCATTTTTTTGGAATTCATATCAGATTACTTCACCATCACTGGTTATTATTTTGACCGTTAAAAGTTATTGATAATCCCTTTAAACACCAGGTTTTACGTTTGGAAAACACAAAATGTACTGTTAACATTTCCCAGTCACTGGAAACTGTTTAAATGAAAAGACCGACCTCACTGGATCAGCATGAAAGGGCAACTTCTAGACAGACTGAAAATTCTGGCTCAGGGAGGGCTTGTAATTGGAGGAAAAGTCCAGACCGAAAAAGAGGCGTTGTCTGGGTTCATTTTTGCAGTTTAAGGAGGCTCCTATTTTCTTACTAGTACGGCTTTAGAAACAGTGCCCACATTGTTTGTGGGATGCAGTGATTAAGTGCCACCTTGCTTCACTACCTTTATGCCCCTTTTATCTTACAGTGACGATGAAAATAAAAGCGATGCTTTGACAATGACCATTTTCCTGAATGTCTTGATTTTGATCACTTGCAGTATGGTTTGTGTACAGTCTGTTACCTTACCTGAAACACACTGCAGTAATGATGCGCCGCTGCTTATTTAGCTCTTTCTAAAAATTTTCTCTGTTCATACATGCCGAAGTGAACGAGCGGAATTAGTGGGGTTTTGCTCCAAACAGTGATTTTTAGATTTAGGCAGATTTTCAGTGAATTAATCAGTGAGTCAGATGTTTTTATGTGATGCTGATGGGGAACTGCCCGTTCATTTCCCTTCTGAGTTAACTGAATGCTTGTAAATGACTCCGTTCAGGACTTTATAACAATGGTTATATAATTCATTGCACTGGCAGCCAATGAGCTGCTCAGCTTATCCAACTAGGATTCAATTGACCCAATGGAAACAGACACATGAGGTACTCCAATTCTAATTGTAAAAGAATATCTCCATCACAATAATCCAGGCAAACAAGAAATAAAAGATAAAATGTGTTTTCAAATATCTACAAATTAAATCTATATCAGTAATCAAGAAAAAGTCGTAAGTTCCAACCTCACTCACACTATCCAATCAACTCAAACATCTTACTTCCAACAATATGTCTGACTTGAGTTCATTTTTTACTACTGTTCATGAATAATCATTGTTACATTGTGGCAAAGTTTAGCTACTTTTTTTAATGTACTGTGGTCTCCTGATCTCTTAAGTTTGTGTAGAAGTTCATCATCCCATCCCATAATGCAGTGGGCAGCCATATACAGCACCCAGGGGGCAGTGATGGGGACGGTACTTAAGGGTACCTCAGGGCAACTTACTGGTCTGGCATTCAAATCCACAACCTTCCGATCTTAGGGCTTAGTCCAGGGGTGGGCAATTCCGGTCCTGGGGGGCTGGTGTCCTCCAGAGTTTAGTGAATTCCCTGCTTAAACACATCTGGTACAGCTCACATGATCATTGTTAGGTTTAGTGAGTGTGTTTAAGCAGGGAATTCACTAAACTCTGCAGGACACTGGCCCTACAAGACTGGAATTGCCCAGCCCTGGCTTAGTCCTTAAATACTAGGCCACCACTGCCAATTTTTTTAATCTGGGAAGGCTTTTTAATCTCTGCCCCACACATGACTGCAAATGGCATTGTTGATTTTCTCTGAAAGTGAATAAAATGAAAATGGCTTTGGGTTTTACAAGCTGGAAAGAAAAATGATCTCTGACCATGCCAGCAAACAGAATTCGGTCAAGTAAACTAGTCTATAATTTACTTAAACACACTTACTTAAACATTCTGAATGCAGACATTACTGAGTTTAAAGGAGGGAAATATTATTTTTATGGGATGATCAGAGTTGCAAGATTTAGTAAGATTTTTAAAATGGCCATTTCATTTGAAGAGGATCTTAATGAGGTCACCCCCTTGTTCCAGCTTTCTGACTTCCCATGGTTCAGCCTACAGATCCAGCCAGACTGTTTTGAGAATGACACAAATATTTTATATTATTTTCATATAAGTTTGCCTCCATTTTTTTATGATGACAGTTTGCATAAACTCCAGAATGTTGTGAAGGGTGATCAGATTAATTGCAACTATTTGCAGAGTCTCTCTTTGCAATTTATATGAACTTGACCCCAAAAAAACATCACTGCTTTGCACATTAAAGGGCTTCACTGGCAGGAATATTGCTGCTAGTAAGATTGCCCCTAAATCAACCATTTATCAGGTCATGAAGAACTTCAAGGAGAGAGGATCCATTTTTGTGAAGAGGCTCCATTATGAAATTGGCTTTCTCTTTATTTCTGGTGTCAATCAGAGGAGGATGGGTTCCCCTTTTGAGTCTCGGTTCCTCCCAAGGTTTCTTCCTCCTGTTTTGGTGAGTTTTTCCTTGCCTCTTGTCGCCCTCAGCTTACCTAATTGGGGCTTGGACCCAGTTTCTGCAAAGTTGCTTTGTGACAACAACAGTTGCAAAAAGCGCTGTATAAATAAAACTGACTTGACTTGACTTGACTTGACTTCAGGGCACCCAAGAAATTCCAGCATGTGTGAGGACGCTCAACTTTCTCCTAAAGTTGATACAGCTGTGGCATCGGGGCACCACCAGAGCAGACCTTGCTCAGGAATGGCAGCAGGCAGGTGTGACACTGCACGTACAGTGAGGCGAAGACTTTTGGAGGATGGCCTGGTGTCAAGAAGGGCAGCAAAGAAAGTGACTGCCCTTGTCATTGTGAAATGCAGCACAGCACAAAGAAATTCAGTCTCTGCATTTCACCCATACAGCAGGGGGCAGCTAATGAAAGCGCCCAGGGGCAGTGACAGAGACAGTAACTTGCTTGAGGGTACCTCAGGCCAACCTACTGCTGAAGGAATTGAACCCACAAACTTTTGATCCAGCACCAACTCCCTAACCACTAGGCCACTGCTGCCCCACCAGAAGAAGAAGAAATAAGACACTTCTCTCCAAGAAACAGGGACAGACCGTCAGTCAGTCAGTCATTGTCTGCCGCTTGTCCCAAACGGGGTCGCAGGGGAGTGCCGGAGTCCAACCCAGCTCATACAGGGCGAAGGACGGGGGACACACCCTGGACAAGTCACCAGCCCATCGCATGGAAGGGACAGACTGATATTCAGCAAAAGATACAGGAATGATGGAGGACCGTGCCAAAATGCAAAAGTGATAACTAAGTGGTTCTGGGAACAAAACATTGAAATTTTGTGTTCATGCCCAGAAAACTCCCCAGACCTTAATTCCACTGAGAACTTGTGGTAATACCTCAAAAGGCAGGTGGACAAACAAAACCCCACAAATTCTGACAAACTCTAAGCATTGATTATGCAAGAAAGGACTCCATCAGTCAGGATTTGAGAGGTCTTTGAGGTCTTGGAAAAGAAGGGTCGACCCTACAAATTTTGACTCTTTGCAAAAACTTAATGTCATTTTCAATAAAAGCATCTGAAACTTATGAAGTGCTTCGTAAGCTTTGTGAAAGCCAATGCTTGTGTCATTTTCACAGCTTTTGGCCATGGGTGAAAATAAAAAAGGGGCACCGACTTGTGGAAAATATAAGCTTATTTCGTTTGTGAAAGGGCAGATTACTGATTCAGAAAGTTTTTTTTTAATTAATTTAATTTTAATTAATAATACATTGTTGGATATGTTTCCAATAAAGAGTGTGGAACCTGAAGGGGACTTTTATTGTTAAAGAGCTGCCTCATGTTGTGCACATCTGTCTCCTTTTATCAGTTTGGTGTTAAATGGCTATTTTTTTGTAAAAGCGGGGCACTAACCACTAACCTTCACGGTCTCTGAAGGCCACATCTAAGTATCATCTTCTGAAGGTTGCACCTGAAGGCAGAAGATGCTGCTAGGCCTTCTCTTTTCGCACACGTTTCAAACGCAGCATCGTTTCCATGGAAATCCTTCGCAGCATTCAAGATTCAAGAACTTTATTTGTCACATGCACAAGTACAGCCGGCAGTGGAATCCTTCTTTACTCTTTCTACTGACTGTGCAAGGTAATAAGGTGGAATAAAAACAATAGAATAGAAAAGAATAGAATGAGAAAATATAGGATAAATTTTAAAAAAATTATAATAATAAAATAAAGGAAAATAAAATACACATAAAAATAAATATAGAATAAAATAGAATAAAGTGTAACATTTAGGAAAATAGATAAACAGAATTTAGTGTTTATATAGAACTGTCTTGTTTATTGCATCCAGTTAGACAACAGCGATCCAGTATTTATAAACAAAACTGATTTAAAATGATCGGCGATGGAAGAAAACGTGATTACGTCATCGATGTGGGCGGGGCCAATCGATGTGACGTCAAGCCAAACGTCTGAGTTGGGTCTCACCGCGGTCAGTGTGAGCGCGCTGTGATTCCCTCTCCGGCCGCCAGGCGGAGCTGTTTCTCTGCGCCTGACATGACAGGCGTCCTCGCCATTCTCCTCCAGCAGCGACCGCCTCGGACTGGAAAAATGAGCGAAAAAAGCTGCAAATCGCTGGAGCTCGGCGACAGAAGGTGTTACGATATAAAGCGCTGCAGCTCTGATTTTGACTGAAGGTAAAAGCTCAGGCAGAAGGAGCGCAGCGTTTGTGTTTGTGTTTGTTAGCCTGTGTGTGTTTGTGTTACACTGCTGGATGCTGCTTCGTTAAAAGTATAAAAAATGCTTCCCTTTCCGAAGAAAACCTTTGCTTTCAAACTCCTAGCAGAAAATAAACGCCATAAATTGACTTTCTGCGTCTGTTTCAGGGCCAGTTTGGGCTTTGCTAGGCTAACTGATGAGCTAATTAGCTTGCTAGCAGGGCTGAGGTAATGCCCCCCCCCCCCGACGAGGCCTTCAGGACATTTGGGGTAAATAACATTAACAGGAAGGGGGACGTGTTGGATAAGACATGCTTCTTTGCTTTTTAGCTGTGCTGGAGGCCACTCAGGTTGGCTCTTTTTCAGTAATGGCACTCATTTCAGCCCTCAGACCCCTACTAAAGCAGGTGATGCACTCCTCAACTTCAGTACTTTACTGATTTAATGTTTAGAGATGTCATCATAATCTTCTCTTTCTCTTACACTCAGCACTGTCAGATATGGTGGGCTGCTGTGTGTATCAGACAATGACAACACGTGCACTCCTGGATATGGTCTGGATTCATGTGATTTCTCCATCCTCAAGTATTCAGAGCAACATGTTTACACCTTGAGGATCTGGGGTTCACTATCATCAACAAACACCTCCCAAAGCCATTTGTGTAAGCATTTGTACCAGGATGCTGTTTTCTTACAGGCACTACCTTTTTAGTGTTTAGGGAATAGGCTTCAGGATCGGAAGGTCACGGGTTCAAATCCCGGACCAGTAGGTTGACCTGAGATACTCTTGAGCAAGGTACTGTCCTCATGATTACTTCCTGGCCAGGGGACATGGCTGCCCACATTTGCACTGTGTGTGTGGATCAATAGCAGAGGACGTATTTTAGAATGACAGATGGTCGCTTTCACTTAAAGGTTTTAGGATCTCCTAGCTCCGAGTTTTTGAATGTTTTTGCAAGACGAAAAAAAAACAAATAGAATATAATCTTAGAATTAATGATGTGTAGGCTGTCTAAACATAAATATATACTTAAAGAATAAAGTATAAAGTAAATATATACTTAAAGAATAAAGTATAAAGTAAAAAAATATATATACTGAAAGAATAAAGGATTATTCAATTCTATTAAATGAAGAAATGTGATTGTGAAAAATAGTGTGTTAAGTCTACCTTCATGCAGGGGCCTTTCTCAGTTTTTATCATTCTTTTTGACCATCCTGACTACTGTATGTTGTAGCCCAGGGGAGCCCATGGGTTCTTTTGTTTTTTTTTGGACGGTTTCCTGCCACTGTCTCCCTCTGCGATGCTTATACTTAATAGCTTAAGCCTCCTTGCTGACAAGCATCATCCATCCATTATCTTGAACTGGGTATGTGCTGGACCCCATCTCTGCCTTCGTAGGGTGAAAGGTGGGGACAGGTCACCAGTTCATCACATCCTTATCACATCTTTTCATTGCGGTGTTTCTTCTGCTTGCACCTTGCCTGATCCAGTTATAGATTATGATATTGTTATTTTATGTATAACTTTTGCGTTTGAGCTTACATCTGTACCTGACACATCCTCATATATTCCTTCTTATTACTGCATCAGCACATGCTCTAAAGTATAAGCAGTTACGCTGTACAGCATGTATGCAATGGTACACAACAATCTTTCTTACTACATTTTTCCAGCATTATTGTATGAATTATCCAATAAATTTCATTGTCCTGCTGACTGTGTTAACCTACACATGACCAGTAAACTGAACTCAGGTGAATTAATAGCGTCAATAACAAGCCTTTTTTAAGACGAAGTAAAGGGAAAGCATTAAAATGTGAAGTTTGGGGAGGGATCCAGGACAAGAGTTGTGAAGCAGTGGTATTTTTGCTTTGCATCGGGCATCTTCCTGTACGTGTTTTCTCAGTCGTGCTCCAAGGAAGCAGCCTTTCATACAGCACCAGTGGCTAGCTGTCAAGGATGTGAGTAAAGAGTTGGCTTCTGATTGTAGACGTTAGTCATGAAGTAGGGTCTCGTTTGGCCACACCTCAGTTCTGGAGAAGCCAACAACTGTTCTTTCATGGAGTTTTTTGGGGCAGGACAGAATTTCTAAGCTACGGACATTGAGAAAAACAGAACATATGAGGAAGCTACCTGAGCGTTTGCTCCACTCTGACAAAGAGGGTAGGAGATGTTTTCATTAATGGCTGTGGCTTTTCCTCATTGCTGATGCAAATTTCTTTTGGATGGTCATTCTCTCTGTTCTTTCACAGGCTCTGTCAGCATCTCCATGGCCCAATGATGCGCCGTCACTGGCTGTTGGTTGGCGCTTGTGGATGGGTGCTGCTCATCCTCATGTTTGTCAGCAAGTTTATCAACTTTAGCTTCAGAATACCAGATGGTATGTGTCACGTGGACTCATGAACGTTAGTCACTCTGTACCTAAGCCTGTAAGGTTAAGCTAATAAGAAGCTGTACACGTAACATGCGGCTGCACTGTAATCATACTCATTTTATGCTTTTATACACATGAAAAAGTGTTTTGCTCCAGAATAAACTGGTTGACATTGTTTGATTTAACATAATTTTTTTTTTATGAATCACCAATGCTTAGCATGCTGCCTGATTTTATCATTTTAACATATTCTAAGTTCTGTTGGTTTCTCTAAAAGAAATAAACAGGTACTGGTGAATACACACGTATTTAAATTATTTAAAATGTAAATAGTATTGATGAATCTTTAAAATTGAGCTCTTCTGTGCTTTTTAATGGAATATATTTTTGGATCTTCAGGCTTTAATGGTCTATTTGCTTATTAAAGTTCTTTTTTTTGCGCCTTCTTTTTTTGAGACTATGGGGGAAGACCTGAGCTGCTGAATTGGACTTTTTCTTCCTCAAAGACTGTGAAACCTCCACCCGAGCAGCTTTTGCAGAAGGCAATATCTCAGCCATCTCCAGCTCCGGTGAGTCAGCTTTTCAGTGTCTACCTCCCAGTAATTAGCACTTAAAATGTCTGTGTATGTCTTCCTCCTGGCTGTGGGTATTGAAGACTTTTGCATTCTGTTAATGCTTTGCTTAAAAAATGGTGCAGTTTGTCTTCTAAAAAGCCACACAGTGATCAAATATGTTGGAACAAAGAAAGGATGCAACACGTGTGTGTGTGTGTGTGTGTGTGTGTGTGTGTGTGTGTGTCCAACATCGTAGTGAAAATTGAGAAAAAGATTATTTGTTTAACCATATCATAGCATTTACTGTATAATCAATGCATTTGGCAAAATATTATTAAATAATAGCCTTTTTTTATTTGTGAACATTGGGCAGGGACCATTTATATAACAGACAAATAATAACAGACATATAATAATGTAATACTACAAATGCATTACAAAGAAACACATGAAGAGTAATAACACCAACAAAGTTATCACTTTTCTCTGTCTATAGTGTTTGTTCCGGGCTAAAGTACAAGAGCAACCAAAAGTTTAATTTGTGTTGTTTTTTTTTTGTTTCCTGCTTCCTCCCAAAACTCTGTAAATGTGAAAAGGCCTCATGGCTTTCAGCCCTTCTCTGGCACAAGGATAATTGCATACTGAGACGTAGTCCCCTCCAAAATGATTGAAACCGCAAGGCCAGTTAATCTGTTTTTGCTATGCACGAAGACATTGCGATGAGAGATCATATTTCGCTGGAATTTACATCTAGATATAGAAGCTTCAGCAGTCATTCTGCTTCCATCATGAGTTCCATCATCAGTAAAGATTCCTGAGTCTTTGTCATCCAAGCCCAAGCCATTACATTTCCTCTGCTGTGCTTCTCAGGTGAGATTATAGGTTTTGGATCGTGAGCATATCCTTTCTCCACACTTTGGCCTTTCCATCACTTTGGTAGAGATTAATCTTGGTTTCATCAGTACATGAATCGGTTCACTTCTGTTATTTTTTTTTTTTTGTTTTATGATTCTTACTGCCGATTCTTATTTGGGGGCAGCGGTGGCTAGGGATTAGGGCGCAGGACGGAAGGTTGTTCGAATCCAAGACCAGTAGGTTGCCCTGAGGTACCCTTGAGTAAGGTGCCGTCCCCATCATTGCTCCCTGGGCTCTTTATAAACTGCCCCCTGCTGCATGATCTGTATTGATGAAAAGCAGAGGTTGAATTTATCGTGTCTAATATTTTTTTTATCCCTATTATTTATTTATTTTTTAAGTCTGTGTGTCTTCAGTGCAAAAACAAATGATTTTGCCTTGGTTTTCTGATACTATTGGCAGGAACTGTATAACTAATGTACTCATAGTTTTAAGTAAATAATACATATTAATGTCCCAGTCCAAGTGGACATGAAGATTTCAAAAGTCTTTGTCTGATCAGTCCTCAGGTGACACGGCTGAACTCGAGCTTTCAGACTGGCAGTCGGTGACTGTGCAACGCTTGGAGCTTTTGTCCAGCGTTTGCAGGAACTCCTCTCTCTGGAACCTCACTCACACTCCCCTGCGCAAATTTGTTCTTGACCGCATCTTCGTTTGTGACAAACACAAGATCCTTTTCTGCCAGACGCCCAAGGTGGGCAACACGCAGTGGAAGAAAGTCCTCATTGTTCTCAATGGTGAGTATTTATTTATTACAAATGTGATCCCTCATTCATGGACATTCATAGTTTAACCACAGAAGTGAGCTTCCTTTAGTATAGCTAGTCTTAAGCAGTTTCCTAAGTATTACATGAACTTTGGTAAACTTGTGGTAGTTTACAGTCGTTTCTGTGGTGTTAGACCTCCTTCCATATGTTGACAAATGATTGAGACTGTTCTCTTACCGATCTGTGTTTTAATTCTGGTTCTTTAGGAAAGTTCTCCAAGGTAGAAGATATACCTGAGAATGTGGTCCATGACCACGAGAGAAATGGTTTACCTCGCCTGTCCTCTATGAGTGACGCAGAGATTACTGACAGGTCTGGAAAAGATTCAATCAGTCATTTAAAATGTTAAGATGCAAATAAAATTTTCTCCACATTCCCAAATTTCTACCGAATGTCTGATTGCACTATAACATCAGGAAGATTTAAAAATAGCAGGGAAATTTTACTTGTTTGCTTACTTTTACTTTAATGGTTTTGCAGATTACATGCATACTTCAAGTTCTTTATTGTCAGAGACCCTTTTGAGCGCCTCATATCTGCCTTCAAGGACAAGTTTGTGAAGAACCCACGCTTCGAGCCATGGTACAAGCACAACATTGCACCTGCCATTATTCGCAAGTATCGCAAAAGTCACCGCAGCACTGGGGAAAGTGCCGGCTTGCACTTTGAGGACTTTATTCGTTACTTGGGCGATGAGCCTGGCCGGCAGCACATGGATCGGCAGTTTGGCGACCATATTATCCACTGGTTGACCTACACTGAACTTTGCGCTCCATGCGACATTTCATACGATGTTGTCGGCCACCACGAGACACTGGAGCGTGATGCCCCATATATTCTGAAAGCTGCTGGCATTGCGAACTTGGTGTCGTACCCCACCATCCCACCTGGGATAACCCGTTACAATCGGACCAAGGTGGAGCGCTACTTCTCTGGGATCAGCAAGCGGGACATTCGCCGCCTCTATGCTCGTTACCAGGGGGACTTCAGCCTTTTTGGCTACCACAGACCTGATTTCCTTTTGGACTGAGAAGAGTGGCTTGCTTAGTCTATTTTTGTCCAATGCACTACGATGTTTTATAATACTGGAAAGAGGTGCCAGATTGCCGGCAAACTAGTGTTTTCTGCTGCCTAATAGAGACGGGATTGATGCTTAGCCCTTTTGCACTGATCTTAGACCAGTTTTGTGTTTTTTCATGCCATGGAGAAGGTCAAGATTTGTAAAGGTAGCAGTCGTTAGAGTGGTGCTGTTCGGTGAAGCTGAATGTTGCCTTGTGATCATCTGTTTCTGGTTTTTGAGCCTTGTTGAAGACTTGGTTGTTACTGAGTTTGCCATATGAAAACGAAAGTGCCGCATTATCAAGTTGAGGTCTGTTTAACAAAAGCTCCATGTTAAAGTACCATTCGGATTTCATAGATTGTGAGGCATTAGAAGGAGGACGCACAAGCTTTCATTAAAGCAAAATTCCATTGATTTTTTTCTTTTTTTTTCATATCCTACAAGTTTCTTTCAGCTATGAACATGTTTAAGGCCAAAACCTTTTCAGAAAATAGTAAAACTCTGTCTCAGGCATCAGATATGTATGTATTCTTAGCTATTTCATGTAATAGTGTCCTGTGACATACTTTTTAGAGGCAATCAACACTACAAAGATCTGGTTCCATTTATAGCTTAAGCATTTAAATTTGAAGGGATTAAAATAAAAATTAAAAAATCAATGGAATTACCCTTTAGGATTGTGCAGAATATATGGGTGAATTAAACAAAAAATTCTTTATCTTTGCTTCATTGGAGGGCAAGAAAATTGGCCTTCTAAAGCAGGGGAGTTTGACACCCCTGCTCTAAAAATCTGTATTAAATCAGAGATGCTTAAAAGAAAGGCACTACTGTCTGTGGGTTTCTGCAAAACTCTCTGATGGAGATTGAGTGTTGTAGTTTCGAGGATTATGGATTTTGGTAACCATTTTGGCCCATTTCATCAGTATCACTTCTGTCTACTTGTCTTCCAAAATTCTGCCTCTCCAGCTCCACTTACAAAACTGACAGATGGACCTAGAGTTTATTTACTAATAGGATAATATTATTAAAGAATCCCAACATCGATTTCTAATAAATATAAAAATGTCTTTGAATGTGAAAGTGTTTTTTCTACTATACCTTACCCTGCGCTTATTGAGGAAATAGAGCACTATGCCTGAACTTACATACCTCAAGGGCTGCAATTTTCTCGTCCTACATTGTAGACACATTAATTGTTAATAGCAGAAATTTAGAATAAAATCAAATGACGCAGAGTTTGTGAACTGGCAGCCTGCCACATTACATTTAGTACTTAATCATCAAGTCGGGGAAAAAATAGACATTTATGCAAAAAAAAAAACTAAAAAAACCCTAATTTATATTGCAACTATTTTTATTTGTTAAAAAAATATTTTGATTAAACATGCTTTGTATTTAAATGTTATTTTTCTTTATATTTGAAATTCTCTCTTTCTCCAGCAGCCCAATACATACATAATGAACTGATACATTTTCATACTAAATTTAACATTACATATACACTGTATTTGACACATTTCTGATCTAGTCTGAGTTCAAACATTGCAGAAATCTTGCAGTTTTTGTGTTCGGCACCTAGCATTTAACAAATGAAACATGTAAACTCTCCTCTGGCTGCAGACACATGTAAAAGTGGTCATTGTTGGGAAAGCTCATGAATGTTGAGAGCTGAACAGCGTTTGCCTTTGTGTGCAAAAACAATGTAGTCCAGTGTGTTGTTGCTGGTTCCTGCATGTTTCGTTCACCACAGTCAGAAAAGCAGAAAAATTCTACTAAAAAATTATTTCTGTGTTGAATGGCCCTTCTACGACTTCTTGATAGCTCTCTGATCAATCACAGCTTTCTTATTGGGAGGATGCCTGGAGGTTTTTTTGTGAATGTTGAGATTAACTGAAGCGCTCTTGTGCTCCAACAAACATGAACAACTGTGGTCTAAATTATGCGGCCCTATGAGATGCCAAAAAAATCCAGCATTAGGGCTGAAGGCTGATATTAAAAATGTGTAGTGTGTAAACATTGTGGAAGTTACCAGACAGACTGTTAAGTTGCCAGTCCATGCAGTTCCAGTATTACTTTTAGACTGAAATGTCTGAAAAACATACAGTTGGCTGTGTCCCAATTCTTATTGATCTTAGCCTCGTAGCTTCAGTGTAAAATTAAAGTGGACAACCTTCCACACCAATCATGTCTTGGTGGCTTAGGCCAGCCTAATCTCTTTAAAGCGTCCCTGTTATGCAAAAACAGCATATTCCTCGCGGTTTAAATCTGTTTGCTCCCCAGTGAATAGTCCATACAATCATTTTTTTACATTTTGAATGAGTTGGCCCCAGGATCAGAAGATTGTAGTTTCAAATCCCAGACCAGTAGGTTGCCCTGAGGTACCCTTGAGCAAGGTAATGTCCCCATCACAGCTCCCCGGACACTTTCAATAGCTGCCCCCTGCTGCACGTGTTTGTGTGTGGGTTAAATGGAGAGGTGTAATTTCCTTGTGCTTCACTGCGTGTTGGGCCGTGTACTCACTTTCACTCATACCGCAGTTTAGTCCATCCTCAAGTTGTAATCGGTATTTCCGCCTTGGAGTTGGAAAAGTTTGGAAAACAGTCAAGCAGACATGAATTAGGACCTTTTGGTAGAAATAAAAACATCAGAAGTGGTTATCGGGGGTGGGAGACATAATTAAAAAGGATACTGGCCCTTTAAGAAAGAAAATTACATTAGGAAGCCCTCAAAAAAGCCCTCATTTATAGCTCTAATGAAAACGAATGAGTCTCGCCATCATTTACGTTAGTTATATTTTAAACTGACATCAGATTGTTCATTGCTATTCCACAGGGCAAGACATTCAAAAGAGGATTGTCCAGTCATCTCTCTGCTTTCCTCTGGTCAAACAGGCTTGGTTTCGCTTATCAGATAAACTAAGGGAACTCTTTTGTGGAATATGACACCAAATTTTACCTGCTTTTACCTGCACACACTGTTCCTGCTCCTGGCACATTTAGATCATTACTAGAACTGGAAAGAACATCCAGAGGTATTTGGAACTTGACCTTTCTTTCATTGCTAACTAGACCCACTAGGGGGAAGCACTGCTATGCTTGAGTATTTTAAGCTGACCTACCATTCCTGCTGCATTCTGGAGATCCTGTAGATCATAAAGAATTATCTCTAATCATCTGCCCCATTTTCTTCCCTTCACTTTACAGAGATGTTTGGTAAATCATTCATGCAAATTTTTTTTGAAAAGGTACCCTCATTGCAAAGGCTGCCCTTGTTAGCATAAGGACAGGATAGTGGATTGTGGATGGTTTAAAGCTGTTAAGATATGTAGGGCATTAGATTTTCCCATTTTGAGCAGGGCTCTAGCTTTAGCATGGGAAAAAGCCACTAAAAGCTACCCAAAGCAAAATAAATGCATAAATAGTGATGAAGAAAATGAGGGGATGGGGAGGGTTGCTTTCTATAAGTGTGTCACGCTATTTTTATTGAATTGCAAAGAATGATAAGCATCGTCATCTCAGCCAGTCTGAATTTGCTGTTTGACACTCTCATGGTGATGGTGTGAAATGTAAAAATGTCACCAAAGAGAACAGCTTCACGGAAACCAGGTATTTTTTTAATGAAAGGATTAATCTTATGATCAAGTTTATCCACAAGACATGCTGTTTGTTCCAGTTTCCAGTTCTAAGTCATCTTTGCTTGGCCATTTTCTGATTTCCCTTAATCACTAATTTAAACAGGTTGTTCTGGTTGAGGATCAGAAGTATTGTTATATATTTGGCATGCTCTGTAATTTCAGCATTAAACTGTCTTTGGCGACTCAATATTTAGTTTTAGTTCTATTTTATGCTGTGGACAGAAAATGTCATTGTCCTCTAAATAAGCTTTTTGCTTATTAGTCAAACAGAAGATCACGCCGTGAACCACAACGAAATGCATCCTCTATATTTAACCCCTACACATACTGTGCAGCAGTGGGCAGCATCCAGAGCCCGGGGGGCACCGATTGGGGCGGTACCTTGCTCAAGGGTACCGCAGGGCAACATACTGGTCTTGGATTAAAACCCACAAGCTTCCGATTTTGAGGCATAGTCCCTAAACACTAGGCCACCGCTAGCGAAGTTTTATCATTGCTCATTATTTTTAGAATTTTTCCGCACGTTTTTACAGTCAGATCTGTAAATATTAGTAGCTGCTTACTGCAGAATATTTCCAACGATGGTAAGCGATGAATATGAGGTCAAATTATAGGAATTGTTTTTAATACATAGCCCTCCATTTTTAGGGGCTCAAGCTTTTTAGGAGGATTAGAGTTTCCAAGAACAGGTGATTGATCTTGCTTTTATTTTACTCACAAGTAAGCAGATTGAAAAGTGATTGCAAGCATTGCATTTGGAACATGGTGCGATTAAAAAAGATACTAAATTAAACTGTTGATTAAACTCGTCAACTGTTGATGGATGACAGAAAATGTATTTCTTTATTGAGGAAATACTTGTTTCAATGGCAGGCCAGATAAACAACACTGTGGAGGTCACTGGAAATTCGACAATCAAAAGATTAAATCAGTTAGTTGGAGGAAATTCAGGGTTAACAGATCTTATACGAAGAATTGATAAAGAGCAACTTGGACCAGAAAGTGACTATTTGTCATTGTGAAATGCAGCACGGCACAACGAAATGTATTCTCTGCATTTAACCCATATACATCATGCAGCAGGGGGCAGCTATATCCAGCACCCGGGGAGCATTAAGGGGGATGGTACCTTGTACCTTGTGTACCTCAGGACAACCCAACGACCTTCAGTTCCTGGTTAGGGAGTTTTGCCACAGGATCGGAAGATTGTGGGTTCAAACCCCTTACCAGTAGGTTGCCCTGAGGTACCCTTGAGCAAGGAACCGTCCCCGTCACTGCTCCCTGGGTGCTTTCATAGCTGCCCCCTGCTGTACGGTGTGTGTTTGTGTGCATGGGTTAAATGCAGAGGTCCAATTTTCTCGTGGTTCACTGTGTGCTGTGCTGTGCGGTGTTCTCACAATGACATGAATAGTCACTTTCACTTTATTTCTCTCAAGTGCAGTGGAGGCAGTGTTATTGTATGAGCATTTATTGGTGCCAGTGGATCTGCATATTTACTGATGATGCAATGTCTGACAAAAAAGCACCAGAATTAATTCTGTAGTTTAAACAGTTGTCAGCACAGATTCAGCCAAATGCTTTAAGACTTTTCTTGGCAGCATTTCACAGTGCAATTTACAGAAGTGGAATGAAACGGCTTAGCTAGTCACCTGACGTCAACCCAACCAAACGTGTTTGACATCCCCAAGTTAAACCTGAAGCTAAAGTTTGCAAAGAGCAGTCAGGAACAAAAGACAGCTGTTATAACCTCGCTAAACTCAATCTGGCAGACCATCACCAGACCAGAAGTCCAGCATCTGTTGATGTTTATAGGCTTCAGATTTTACGATTTGGAACCAACTACTAAAAATTACAATTAGATTTTACTATTGCAAATAATTGCATTGAAATTGTTAGTTTGTCCAATTACTTTTGGCTCCTTAAATAATGGGTCTATGTATGAAATAAGTTAGTACTTAATTAATATGAAAAGTTTTTTCATTCATTGACTTAGTACCCATACAAATATGTATGGACCTTTCTCTGTATGGCATAGGTTCACGGTTGGCAAACCCACAAGCTGCTTCCTAATTTGCTCATTAATTTGCTCACTTTAGTTTTTTCACAGTTATTGTTAGGTAACCTCAGGACATGGAAATTGCAAACCTGCATACATTTTCTGAAACGCTGTCCCAAAAATCAGCAGCCATGGGCCTCTCTATGAAGATCGCAGGAACGCATTCAAATGAATACCAGCAAATCCTAGAAGCAAACATCTGTAAAAAAAAAAAACAAAAAAAAAAACAAAGGTAAAGTAAGACGTGAATATTTGTCATTGTGAAACACGACACAACACACAGTGAACTACAACGAAATGCAACCTCTGCTTTTCACCAATACACACCGTGCAGCAGGGGGCAGCTATTTTCAGTGCCCAGGGAGCAGTGATGGGGACAGTACCTTGCTCAAGTGTAACTCAGGGCAACCTACTGATCTGGGATTCGGACCCATGACCTTTCAATCTTGGGGCCTAGTCCCTAACCACTAACGCAAAAGAGGCTGCGGCATACAATAAGATAATGATCTGAAACACACCTCAAAATCTCAAATCTCCTCCACTAAAACTCTTTGAAAACGTGGATTGACCTCATCAAGATCAGTGTATGGCAGAAGGCCCAAGAATTATACCGAACTAGAAGCCTTTTGCAAGGACGAATGGGCCCGAACACCTCAAATAAGAGTTGAAAAACTCTTGCCTGGCTTCAAAAAGCCTTTTTGGGGTTACAAATGCATTTAAAAGCTGTGATACATGCCAAGTACT
Organism: Hepsetus odoe; assembly: GCA_017165825.1. Taxonomy (NCBI): domain Eukaryota; kingdom Metazoa; phylum Chordata; class Actinopteri; order Characiformes; family Hepsetidae; genus Hepsetus; species Hepsetus odoe. The sequence continues at coordinate 11,360,398 of CM029386.1, forward strand.
GAGCACGCTGCGTGCCAAACTTTTCCTTCAGATCCTTTGCTCTGTTGTCTTTTTTCCTATTGCAACCAAGAATGCTGGAAAATTGCTTAAAATTGTTTTTAATTGTCTCATCTTTAACTTTATGCCTTTTGGTGATCAGTTCATCACTTAACTATTTGCAGAAACACAAGGGGGCTCAAACCTTTGCATGCTACTGAAGCTGGCACCTTCACAGGGACCTGCACCAAGTATGCCAGATCAACTTGGCATCATTCTTATCTGCAAATTGAAGGTGATTTCTTACACACCCCTCATCGGTGTGGGCAAAACATCTTTCTCATGGCAACAATCTCCCTTCATGTACTGTGATTCTCTCTCATGATGCATGTGCCCCCATTCTCACCTGCTCATGTGCGGCATCGATAGCCCCATTCATAACTACGAGTATTTCCCTTAGTGTTCCCACTCTTAGACAGCGGTCCGCCCACGTGGCTTTATATAAAGACTCCTGACTGTTAGTGGCCTGACTTAATTCACATGCAACAGGCACAGACTGACCACCCACTTGTGTGGAGGCCTTTGTGAATGGTGCCAGTGTCACATGTGCTCATCCTACCAGGCATGTGCTGCACCTGCAAACTGTGCTCTGCAGGGTTGAGGGAGGAGGGTGTTCAAGGCTCAGCGTGAAAGAGAAGAAAGGTGAATTCAATACAAAGACTCCAGATCACAGTGAGTTTTTTTAAATATTGTATTCTGGCCATTTTCTCCATTTACTTAGATTCAGATTATATATATATATATATATATGGCAAAAAAAATCTGAATTGAGCATCGTTTTGAGAACAGAAATATGTCTAGCCATTACTTTAACCATTAGCTAGGCAGAAATGTATCGGAATGGAGTGTCTGCTCTTATTTATATATATTCTAAATTTTATAAAGGATATCAGGATAGATGCAATTTGAACAGTTGAAATATCTGCTTCAAGCACAATAATGTTCACCTGAACGAATCTGTGTTTACACTAAGCATTTTTGCAAGTAAAATGTGTGAAGCAACTAGATAAAAATGATTATTTGGTTGGGACTCCTTGTTCAGCAGAAAGTGAAAGTGACTACCCTCATCATTGTGAAACACAGCATAGCACAATTAAATTCAACCTCTGCGTTTCACCCATACACACACGTGCAGCAGGGGGCAGCTATTGAAAGCACCCAGGGAGCAGTGATGGGGATGTTACCTTGCTCAAGGCGACCTACTGGTGAGGGAATCGAACCCACAATCTCAAACCGCTGCCCCGGTGAGACAGTTCGTAGTTGGCAGTTGCCCCGGAGAGATGGTTGGTAGTTCAGTTTTCAGCTTTTTAAATCAGTCAGTCAGACATTTTGCCCCCAAGATTTTCCCCAAATGTATTTTCTCAGCACAGCACCATGTACCATTCATTAATCTTAGCACCAAGGTAAAATTGTATTATATTTTAAATGTTATTGACCTACTTTACTGTATTTTGCTACGTGGCTGCAGTTTCCCTTTTGGGATTCTTTTCTACTCGCAGTCCTCTTTATAAACCATACCTGGGTTTGTAAAAAGTATTTAAAGTGAATTTCCCACCAGTTGTAAATGTCTAAGCCATATGTTTTCAGACCTTCTCCTGCACATTTTAAAGATTCCCAACATACTTTAACCAACTGATCACCATGAGCATGGAGGCTCCAGGACCAGGGCTTAGGAGCCAATGGTCTACACTGCATGACTAAATCCCTGTTAAGCAATTTTTTGGTAATTTTTTAGTTTGAAAATGTTTTTGTTTTTGACATGGTATGACATACGGTTATATATGAGAATGTATTTGAACAATTTGTTTGCAATTAAAAATTATTGCTTCAAACCTTCCATTTATACACCTTCCATTTATTTTGGTCATTTTCATGAAATGTATCTTACCAAGACCATAAAAAGACACACACACACATACATATATATATATATATATATATATATATATATATATATATATATATATAT